>QYAP01000187.1:0-83400 GCA_003988905.1 Hymenotorrendiella dingleyae
TCCTCCCCTCCTCCCCTCCTCCCCTCCTCCCCCCAACCAACCAACCAAACCTAGCACCTCTCCCCATCACAGATAGACTACACATCCTTCCTCTCCCAAATCTGGCCCGCCATGCCGCGCAGCGACTTCATAGCGATGGCCTCCTCCCCGCGCGTCCTCGGCAACCCGCGCTTAAAAACGCAGCATTTCGTCGGAGCCACGAAATGGGTGCAAACCTCCCCCGATGAGATAACAGGCTATCACCAAATGCGCGTCGCGCACCAAAAATACACCACCGACGCGTGCACGGAAGTAGAGATCAAAGGGCACGCGCACGGTAAAGGGACGATCTGGTATCGACGGGTGGAGGGGGTGTGGTTGTTTGCGGGCATCGAGCCGGATATACGGTGGGGGGAGTATGATCATGATAAGATTTTTGAGCATGAGTAGTAGTAGTACCTAGCATTAGGAGGGATGGTATGGTTGGTGATGAAGTTGGGGGAAAGGAAATGAGAGTTATTATACTTAACAATGAGTTTCGGCCAATCCATCCCAATTTACATCCCCCAAAACCAAAGAAAACATCACCATCACCCACTACCCCCCTTTCATACTCTAAACCACAATCTCAACTCCACTCCCTCAATTGCCACTTAGCACATAACCCCAACCACAGCCGAAACCATAAATTTATTTTCCAGCCGAATCTCCGGGTAAGTAACCGAGAATAATTACGCATATCGCCGGGTCACCTCTCCAGAATAGGTCCATAGGTACCTAGCCATTCAGCGGTAACCCAACCAAAGCAAGTACTATTAGTACGTTCATCAACATACATAATCCCATGAAAAAACAAAATCCAAAAAATGGCAAACGCCTACAGTACTGCAATCAACCCCGTGGAAACCCCCCAAAGCTGTCAGGAGGTCTGAAAGAAGAGAGTCGCACACGGTCACAAAATGAAAAAAAGGACACTACAAATATACATGGTATCATTTAATCTATCTAAAATGTCTGCAAAGGTCAAAACAACAACAGACTCGTTCTTTCACGCAATGCTGCAACAAACCGTTGCGAAATGTATGCTATCTCGCTTCCAGAGGCATAGTATCCTTCGCCCCCTAAAAAACAAAAGAAATTGGATGCCTGAAAGAAGAAGTATATATGTGCAAACCACCCACCCCGTGCTCCAAAAGCCCCCACCCAAGGCAAACCATATGCTCCAGACAAATACAATCATGAAACCTAGCTGAATCGAGAGGGGGTCGGCGAGGGGGTTAGTGGCCGAGCACTGCTGCTTCCACACCAGCAACTCGCATCTCCGTCCTTCTCAACTTGAACGACCGCATCAATTCCTTTGGTTCGTAGGAAAGCTCGGGTTCGGTCTCGAACATCATCAAGATCGGATCCACGGGTGGCAACAATATGCATCACCCCCAAGATACCCTCACTCTCAAATTCTGCATCCTTGTCGCTCATCCAGAATCTTGGAACTGAGTAGCTTGCTACGCCTCGTAGATCGCTGACTCCTGCGAGAGTAGCGCGTAGGTTATATTCGACTTCATCAGGGACCGTGAGAAGAAGCTTCTTGGCGGTCGACTTGATGAGCGGAATAGAAGAAAGGAAAATCAGGATGGCAATTATACAAGAAGCGAGCGGGTCCCAGCCAGACCAGCCTAGGAAGTAAATCAGGGCCGTAGAAACCATGACTGCCGCACTGCCCATCGTATCAGCGAGAACATGAAGAAAGATGCCGTGCATGTTTTCGTCATCGTGGGAATGTCCATGGCCCGCGTGATCATGAGAGTGTCCCTGGCATGGATTTGCATCAGATAGCAGAGGAGTGTGGTTATCGTGGTCGTGGTCGTGGTCGTGCTTGTGGTCATGGCTGTGATCATGGTCGTGGCTATGATGAGAATGGTCATGATCATGATCATGTGAGTGGGACTTTTCGTCCGTATGAGAATGGGAGTGCCCATGGCTGTGATCTCCATGGTCGTGCCCATGGTGATGGTGTCCGAAACATGCCATTCCAACCAAGTTCACAGCCAAACCCATTGCGCTGACAACGAATAATTCAGCGAGGCGCTTAGTTTCGCGACCTTCAGATAACCTTTCGGTTGCTTCAATCATAATTTCAATACTGATAAGCCTAAATATCATTAGCGAGTGCTGGTTTTATCCAGTTCCCAAACTCACATCAAAAATACACCATTTCCAAAGCCAGACAAACTCTCAATCTTTCCAAAGCCGTATGGGAAGCGTTCACTTGGAGGCCATTTGCTCGCCACTGCCGCAAACAATCCAACTGCCAATGCGAAGCAATCGAAGAACATATGTATGCTGTCACTAAGAAGTCCGAGGGAATCTGTTAGATAACCGTAACATGCTTGTACCATCATAAATGCGAAGTTTAGACTAGAAAGTATTAGCCAAGCTCTACCCAATAGGCCGTGCATCTCTCTTACCTCATGAAATAGAATATCCTCCTCGAGTCTTTCTCCGATAATATTGTGTGTAAAAGTGGCGACCCATGAACCATTGGAAGCAGCATGCTTGTAAACTTGGAACGTGGCTCTGCAGATATGCTGTGGCCGTGTGTATGTGTATGATGCCCGTGATGGTCATGGTTGTGGTCATGGTTGTGGTTGTGGTCATGGCTATGCGGTACAACGGTGGTATCGTCTAGAGGGGGTTCGTAGGAGCTGATTTGCGACAATGGGGACAAAGGGCGTCTCTGCTTTTCGAAAGAAGCAAGAAGCGGTGTCATACCGTTGCTATTTGGCGGGGTAGGAAGTGACGGTACTCGATCATGATTGTGGTTGAAGGCCGCATTGTTTAAATGGCTAAAATCAGGAACCTCGTCGATACATGATTCTGTGGACGAACGTATATGCGAATGTAGGTTTCCATTCGATCTTTCGGGCTTCACTGCTCTTGGTGCGCTTGTGGGAAGAGATCGACCTGGAGAAGTCGAATTGGAGTGCGAATGAGAGTGTGAGTGTGAATGCGAATGGACGTGGCCATGATGGCTGTGGATGGCCGACGCCGGCAGGGCATACGACGATGCCATGAACTTCTCGACCTCAATGTCGAGTATAACGAAGCTATGAAGCTCGCAGATTCTTGATCCCCGCCCTCATGCGATGTGTCGTTCCAATTGAGTTGTGCGGGTTCAATCCTTTGTGGGGAAACGTGGATGGTTATGCCCTCGATCTGGTGTTGAGAGCAGCTCGCCAATGCAATAGACAGAAGAATGAATACCGTATGTCGTTCGGTAGCGGTAGTGGTGAATTCCCAAAATGCCGCTCGTTCGGTAAGTGGGCGGTGGAGGAGGAAGTCTGTGGGGAATGGAGATTGACGAGATGTTGTTGCGCTGGTTCCTGGTGTTGATGGCTCCTTCCCCCTAACCTTTATTAGACCGCGGTGGATCGACGCCTCAGAGAGAGTGGGTGTAGGTGGGAGGCGTACGTGATTGGCTGGTGTGACCAAGTGGACACCCACGTGACAAGCCATTGACCTTGCGTTGCCTTGCCCGCGGGCGCCATCAAGGTTGCAAGGGTTGCCGAGCCGAGAACTGCGAAACTGCGAGACTGCACTCTCGTCTGAATGCGGCAAGAGGCTCCCGGATCCGAAGGCGACAGGGAACTTCGATGAACAAGACACGCACGTCTCTTTTCTTTCCGGACTAAAAAACGAAGTTTCGCCACAAGGCTGAAGCAGGGAGGGGAGCTTTGCTTTATGCTCACCACCACAAGATCACCTCCCACCTCCGCTACATATATTAATTTTTTCTCCACACATTCCCGACGTTCGGCCACGTCCGCCGATTCTTTTTCAAGCCTACTCAGCTCCTCCCCAGATTCCCCTAGATCCCGCTCAACGGTCAATTTCCCAAAAACCACACAAAATGTGGAATTGACGCACCGCCAGCCAGTTGCCTCTTGAGCAGGTCCCAAAGCCACGCCACAACCATGTTCGACATTCTTTTGACGCTGGCCGTACTGGCCTCAACCACCTTTACCTGCATTCTCTTAATGCTGCCGACCCGATATATCAAACATTCGCCGCCCAAGGCCAAGTCGCGGCCTTCAGATGAGCCCAAAGTCTCCGTCCAAGTGCTGGTTCTCGGGGATATTGGGCGTAGTCCGCGGATGCAGTATCATGCCATGAGTATCGGAAGACATGGCGGCCGTGTCGATTTAATTGGATATCAAGGTAAGAGTTTTTGCAAAGTTTGGGGGTATTCGCTGCTAATTGACTTTGCCGCAGAATCTATTCCACATCCAGGCGTGGTTCACAGCCCTGATATAAATATCGTTCCACTCGCCCCTCCGCCTGCCATTTTGCGCTCGAAATCGCTTCCCTTCATCATTGTGGGGCCTTTGAAAGTCCTGTGGCAGATCTGGACGCTCTTTTACACTCTCAGCTATACCACCAAGCCATCTCGGTGGCTTCTTGTCCAAAACCCTCCCTCGATTCCGACCCTGTTCATTGCCATAATCGTCTGCTTTCTCCGGAATACCCATCTGATAATCGATTGGCACAACTATGGCTGGACAATTCTTGCGGGCACGAGAGGCGAAAATCATCCATTTGTCAAAATCTCCAAATATTATGAAGCTAAATTGGGAAGCTGGGCGCCTACAGCCTCGTTCACCGTGACCGATGCAATGGCGAAACAGCTTCGAAATGCACCTTATAATGTCCGATCTCCAATATTTACCCTCCATGATAGACCAGCAGCCATCTTTCAGCCTATATCGGGTAATATAACACGAAGGGCTTTTCTAGAGCGGTTACCAGAGACCGCAGAAGCGGCAGGGGCTATATTGACGAAAAAGACACGTCTGCTTGTGAGCAGCACTTCCTGGACCCCGGATGAGGATTTCAATCTTCTCCTTGAGGCCTTGTGCGCATATGCAGCATCACCAAAACAATTACCCCCCATTCTCGCCATTATCACCGGCAAAGGACCTCAAAAGCAGATGTATCTCGATCGCATTGCAACCCTTACCAAAGAATCCAAGCTTAAGAACGTCTCGATTACCACGGCATGGCTAAGTACCGAAGATTATGCCACTTTGCTGGCATGCTCAGATCTGGGTGTTTGTTTACACATGAGTAGTAGTGGAGTTGATCTACCCATGAAAGTTGTAGACATGTTCGGGACCGGATTGCCAGTTGTGGGATACGGAAATTATGCGAGCTGGGGAGAGTTGGTTCAAGAAGGTGTCAATGGCTGCGGCTTTGTGACGAGCGATGATCTAGCAGCGACCTTGGAGAGGTTATTTGAGGATAGTGAAGGTATAGAGTTGGCTCAATTGAGAAAAGGGGCTACCGAGGAGGGTAGCCGAAGGTGGGACGATGAGTGGAATGGCGTCGCAGGGCGTCTGTTAGGCTTGTGTGAATAGATGATATCATTCCACAAAGTAAGATCCGACGCCTCTGGCTCATCTTCCCCATTGAGCACAGGACTGTAGCACCAAGTGAGCTAGCTCTCCACTCTATTTCAAAGTAGTCACGTGAAATCTCCCGTGCATCGCAGCCCCAAGCCAGCCTCAGTACCTAGATATTCCTCGAAAGGTTAGTGACAGTGTCAAAAAATTACTCAGTTTCTTTCCATCCTCGGTGTGGCTATTTCTCTCTTGCCTTATTCACGCTGTTTCTCTCCTGATTTCACTCTCATCGCGTAATCTTGACCCCCGAAAGAGCGTAACTTAAATGGGAGAATGATGTTACGGAGTCAGATTATGAAATTGGCTTTGCACGATACTCTTAACTGCCCCGTTCGTATAGTTCAACTCCTACCAATCTATTTCTTTAATGCTAACCTATAGCTTTCGATCTATCCGAAACACTCCTTCTTCCTCGTCACACCTAATGTTGCCGTCCTCTATCCTAAGAATCCAAAATAATTTTACGACTCATCTTCCGTAGCCAACCCCAAAGCAACTCTCAAAGTTGTCTCAAATTCCTCATCGATCTTAGTAGAGCGGACCGCCGAAAGCACCTCTTGATACACCGTCGCCGCATCCTTGCGATAGTCAATAGTGACATTTGCCTTCGTCAATCCTACCAGTGCGAAGACTTTATCTCGAGGATTCGAAGCTTCGAAATCGGCATACTTGGCGAGTAACTCGGGTAACTCTTCGTCCTTGGCATCGTTTTTGATAGGGGTTTTCGCTTCCTCTTGGCCTTTATTCCACGCCTTTCGGTGGTGTACTAAAGTATATGCTCGAGACAATCTAATGGCTATTTCCTCATTCACTGCCCGATTGAGGTCTTTTGCTAACTCCAAGGTCATGCCATAATCCACCAACACCATAATGCGCTCTAAATCATACCAGTCGAAGTTGAACGAGCCGCAAAAAACTGTAATTGCTTCGGCGGTTAGGATTTCTTGTACAATCCATATTCGCTTCCAGTAAGGCCTCCGAACAAGCGCGACGACAGCATTGAGTTCTGTCTTATTCCATTTATGAGATCCTTTATCAAGCAGAGTCTTAATGAGATCAATGGCGACATCATGATCATTGTTCTGAAGGTAATTTTTGTCCTTTCCTAGCCAGATAACCGCTGACGAGGCCTTGTTGTAAATTCTCCTCATGATTTTGACTTGCTCATTCTTCTCCGCGAGCTTTCTGTCAAGGTCGTCGACTTTGCGTTTGAGTTTTTTCACGTCTTTTAAGAGTGATATGAACGTCTCCGAGAGCTCTTTCAGCTCCTTATCTGCTTGATCAATGCAAATCGCGTCGATCCAAAAAAGAGTCTTATCGTCTCCCGAGTCAACACGGTTCGTCCAGGACTTATTCGAAGCCCTATATGTATGGTTTTGGATTTCATGCAGGAAATCCCAGAGATTCGAACGAACCTCAAAAATTTCGCCATTAATAAGGATGGTCTTGTTGTTTGAGGCATCGCCCCATGCATAGGAGAGCGCTACATAAGACCTTGGCCATTCATTTACACCGTACTCCCTAAGTTCACACTTGATCATCGAATTGCCTTCGTCAGGAGGAAGAATTGATAGAAGTCTGATTGATGTCAAAGGATTTCTCAGGGGTGTGTGTTCGAACGTCTTCGTTTTAGGATGGTCTGTACTGGCGATCGAGACCGTAGACATTTGATCCAATGCTGTCTGCAATCTATTTCCCCAGGTTGAAGACGATATCATGCGAGGCTGCGAGGTCACGGTCGGCCTGAAAGGAAGCGAATAAAATCCTTTTGCGGCTGAAGAATATTCACCCCTGGTTTAAAAGAAGGATGATTTTCGGAGCATTCATTCTTGAATAAAAACCAAGAAGTGTCGTGGGATATCAAGGCTTGCTCATCAAATGCGTGTTGACCTCGCAATCCTACCCCTCACGCCTCTCAGGTGACTTGTACTACCATAGCATTTGGGCAACGCCGAGAGACGGGGCTGAAAATGAGAAGTCCGAACTGTGAACAAATCCTACTAAGATAGGATCTCTTCTCCCAATACAAATACATCAACTTGGCCCAAGACAAGTTCCTCATACCATCAAAACCTCCGAACCAATCACAATGGACAACAAGATCAAAATCACAAATTATGGTTTCTATGCCAGGCTGCAGGAACAACGATCTTGCAGTCGAGAATACCATTCAATAACCTCCGTAGACTGAGGCAATGTCAATTGACCATTGTGTAACGGAGTGAGGGTTTTCGTTGGTGCTTCCGGTTTCGGTAGTAACAGTTCTTCAAAGATTGGAGAATCAGTTGGAAGTACAGTAAATTCATAGGAAGTGTGATCATTAGCGATTTGTTTATTAGCATAAAGCCCCAGTCCTCCAGCGTCGCATACTGAACCATTTGTCGAATCGAAACTATCATTCGACTCCTCGGCTTCCGAGCGGTGCTGGTGTTCTTCCTCTCTATCGGCTTGTGATCTTTAAGTATTGCTCAGTCTAGCAAAAATCGTATCAAGAGTTCAGCCCGAACTTGTGGGTGAATTTCGAGATCTCGTAAGATTTCAACATTTGATGTGGTGAATTTTCATCACAGGTTCGATAGGTGCTGGCTATTGCTATTAATTTCATATTTTCTAGTGATAGCACAGCACTTGCTGGCAAGTTCGTGTAAGTTGGCGCAATATATTTCAAACTGTTCTCCTCAGAAGCCCATCTAGCATATCTCTCTACCCTTCTTAGCGCATTTGGTATCCTGGAAAATGGTCATTGATTTCATGATTTTATCTTTCGATTTTATTCCTTCCAACTCACCATACTAGGTCATATGAATATAAGATACTAAATCTCAGTGAACAAATAATCCACCAGCAGCATAACAAACGTATCATACACTCACGGCTTACCATATATTTTCGTTTTTGTGAGGCTAGCACAGGCATATATTTTGGATGCAGATTGATTTAACGGATGTCAGAAAAGAGAAAAGAGTTCGCTTCAGAACTGGCGAGGAAGTTGGAGGTACATAACAAGATCGGGAACTTGACAATATCCAACTCATAATTGCCCCAATTACAAAACAAACAAAGCGAATCGTGAGTTATCAAAGTTGTGAGTTATCCGCCGCCAAATCTGTAGATAAACCAGTGGAAGCATTAGACATATCTTTCAAAGCTTTCAGCTTCACAATAAGCTAGAGAGTTACCTTCCGGTTTTTGCCCCGCTTTCTGCCCTACCGTCTAACCTATTTGAAAAAAATAGCTTTTTTTGGATGTTTTAAGTGGGGGATTTTTGGGATTTGAAATGATATAATATAGGAGTAGGAGTAGGAGTAGGAGTAGGATTAGGAGTAGGATTAGGAGTAGTATATCCTTACTTTTCCTACACTGCTTCTACTAATTCAAATATATTAATACAATACCACCCTCTTAACCCCTCTCTACCCTCTCTCCTAGGAATTATAGATTTATGTGTAAACTAAGCATTTTTTGTGAGCTATTTTTTATACCTTCCCTTCTTTCCATCATTTCATACCCCTGCAATACCTGGAATGGCTTCATTCTTGCTCTTAAATACCCCTCTTTTGTACACCGCAACGTCCTGTCATTGAGGAAAAGCCCCCCATTTTTGTATTCCAACGCTCGGTCACTGGGAATAGTTTCATTCCTCAAAGTATCCCATTTTTGTATTTGCACACCACAACCCTCCGTCACTGGGAATAGCTTTATTCTCGCCCCCAAACCCCCCACTTCTGCACACCGCAATACTGGGAATAGCTACGTTACCTAAGCCCCCCTGTGCCCCATTTTTGCATTCAAACGCCTTCTCACTGGCTGGGAATAGTTTTATTTTGGTGGTGCTAACGTTTCGCAGTCGCAGGTGGCTAGTTTTAACCAACATAAACGGAGGTTTTCGGCAGTACTTTCTTTTTCGGTAGCAAAGATTCATGGAAATTCGAGCATGAACTGGAACAGGGCGAATGCTGTGCTCATCGCAGACGTGGGAGATGAGCAGCGGACGGCCTTTTCGCACTCCCAATCCAGCGGCTCCAATATGACCGCGCTTGACTGTCAATAGATGAGTCCCTGGGTGTTTGATCGAGTTGCAGGGCTCTTGGTAAATGGCTTCGTTTTATGGATGTTCGGAGGAAGTGAATGAGTTCTGGGAATTTGCTCTCATGACATCAAATGCCAAATTACCATTCTCTCTGCAAAGTGCTGCAAACTCTCCCCGATCAACTAAGGAATGGCGTGGAAATTTATTCACTTGAGCCGTCAGATTTTACAATTTCGGGTTATTGGTGAACCTATATTTTATTAGAAGTATTTATTTATGTTTGGATATTCTGAGCATATTTCTAGTATTCACCTCCGAGCGTAATCTGCTCTGTTTCTTCCAAGTTTCTGTTGTGTTTGAGAAATGTGCAGCTGAGCTTTATTATATTTTATATTGCTTATGTTCAGGTTTAGTAGGTTTTAGACCAGTTGCAGATGTAACTACTATGAATCAGGGATTCAGTTTTGAATAGATTGAATCAACGCGAAGTTGTAGGCGATTTTACTCGCATTCCAAGGTTGATATAATTATTTCGAAACCAGGTGTCTGCATCCAGATTTGTGTAAGTTTGATACCATACAATCAAATTCGCTAGTGATTTTAAAGGATGGGTTGGAAGTCTCTAAATTATACTGCTGAGATTTGTGAATTCGAGCAAAACTATTAACCTGTGGTATTAGGGTCCTTGCTGATCAAACCCCAAATATCGTAATTAAAAGTATCGCGCAGTGCGCAACTCTGTCTCCGGACGAATAAAACACTTTGGCATTCCAGACCATGGCTACACTGGAGGAACAGCTCTCGCGAGGGTATGCTGAATTTCTCACTGACACAAAAGCTGCAGCTTTGCCGTTGCTCTTCTTGAGCCACGATGCCATGTCCCCTTTCCCTTAGTAACAAATGTTCACTTGGTATGTGATATGAATGTCAGATTTCGACAGCACTATATGTTTCGGTAGCAACAACTCTTAGAAATAGATTGCCCAAAGTAACCCCACTGCGCAAAGCGACTGGCAACAAAACTACTTCAAAGTTCCCACAAATCTAGTACAGTACCTTCACGGATTCAGGTTTAGGAGCGCGGAGAGGGCCAGCGGGCACCAACACAATCAGGCGAAATTCTTCCGAGGAGTGTATAATTTTCAAATTGAGCGCTCGGGCTGACTTATATAGGAGTTCCAAGCCCCTCGTCTTTTCTGATTCACTCATTACTTTTTTAATTTTCCGGAAACATAAATATGTTACCGGTGCACTTCTAGCTAAAATTCAAGAATTCATATATATTTGTAGTGTTCTTGAAGTCGCTCAGTCTGTTGTCCGCCACTCAGCGCATATAATACTTCGCTTAAGTCCCAAAATAAGACGCAGCTGAAATCTGACTGTTTCATGAGCCAGTAGGCACCAGGCATGCATATAGTAACTACTAAGTAGTTTTTACGCTCTAAGCGTATATCCGTCTTCTCGAACTCCGGGTCATTCATACGTAATGATTTCGACTAGTTCTCTTTCCCACCACGTACAGAGGGGTAACAGCTCCGGGTGGACGACCACTCCGAAGCGATCATATAGCAGGGGTTTTTTGCTGTAAAAACAGAGGGAAAACGATCTCAACGGCGTAAAGGTTTGATGTTTCGTCCAAGCCGAGCTGTCACCCCTCTGTATGTGCCAATAAACCTTCACTTCGCTCGCCGACGGTTTTGTTTGGAACATCGGCTCTCCGTTGTCAGATTGGGCATTATGGGAAGACTGTCGTAGGGGTGCTTACCAGTATTAAATGTATCGAACGAGGAAGAACCAAAACTGAACTCAACGTAGTTTGTTGTATGTGGCGCACTTCCGGAGTTTCCAAGCCAATTCGTCGACGGACCAAATCATATCATATATTTCTCACTTAAAGCCAGCTCTTTTAAATACGGAACTCCACGTTATCGGAAGATGATAACCTCGTCAATCTCGCCGCTCAGCGCATCTCTATTAGCGAGTGCGAGCTTACTCCCAAGAAAACAGAACTTTCCTCCGTGCCGAAAGCGCAAGAATCGCGAATTCGGGACGGTGTAATGTTCGAGATTTCGGTAGCTGACTGCCTTTATGAATACTTCTCGCTAAGAGGTTCCGACCACGCAAGGTAAGATTATCTTTCATGAGCCTAAATACCCCGGCCAGGCTGTATCAGCGTCTCACCCACGGCCGCTACACCCCAGACAGAAAAACAACGGCCAGGATAAATTTTTGATGCCGGACTCGTACTGCCTACATGCAAGTAGAATGTATCGCCGCTAATTCCGGGGAATTTCGAGAGAGCTTCTGGTGCTGTTACTCGAGATTGAAATCGTCGCAGTCTGAGTTTTCCGGCTCAATCGACTCGTAGTTGTTGTTTACATATGAAATTTCGTTTGTGGTTCTGCTGAAAACTTTAGTTGCTTGCTGTATGAAGAGGGGACAGCGAAAACGATGCCCAAGGGGGAGCCATCACGTGGGTTCGTTCTCCACATGTGTGGTCCGAGCACCTTCCACCGAAGAGCAAATTTATCTCCGTCGGTCTTAAAAACAACAGCGAAACCACGGTGACAATCAACAATCACCCCGAAAACACTTCTCGAATGCAAGATGATGCGCTCCTATATACGAAAATCCGGAATCACCCACCTCCATCAGCAATCCGGATTTTAAGTTCCCCCGCAGCCATCTCAGCTTCAAAAATGTTGATTAATCGTTATATTACTCAGCCAGCCCTATCAGATATCCTGTCGTCGCAAGTGCAATTATTTCCCCCTATTGGCTCGCTAATTTGGGTTTGAAAGCAGTTCTTGCTCACTAATCGTCTTTCTCCCACCGCCAAGACCGGGCCGCACCTCCCCCCACGACGTCAACAGCCCCCAACACGGCAGTCGCCCACAAAGGAAGGATTCTAGCTCTGCCATTTCCCGCTGCACACCTCTGACAAAGCCCTTTGCCAAGAGCCTCCTTACAACCCAGGCAGGCCACTGCGTCACCGTCTGATTCAGCTCGCTTCAGAACATCGGAGTTTAACTGGCTTCCACATGCCAGCTAGCTGTACGCTGCTGATTACCCACATTTGGCGCCGCACCCCCTAGCAAGCCATCGTGTTTACAACCTTTGGATTCGTGCTTTCCCTGTTTAATAATGGCAAATGGTGACTCGAGCGGGCGCGTCGAATTGTAGGTGGTATCGGCGAAAGCTTCTAATGGAGGGTGGTTTATTGGAGCTGCTTTTGTCAGATTGAGCTTACCGACTACAAGTGGCTTTGAGGGGAAGCTTTATGCTTGGGTGAATATATAGTCTCTCTACATCTCCTTTGTGTTTTTCCTGTCAGTATTCCGCTACAACTATTCCCATCTCTCTTCTCTCTCGCAGTCAGCTATTAGCTACTCATCTCTCAAGAGCAATTACCTTGTCTTGATCACACCTTTCGATTTCTCCCCAAGTTCCTCTGCAACAACCTTTTGAAATTATCACACATGGCGGAAATTTTGAGAGAGGCCCCATTGGGCCAAATGATACGATGGATTACCAAAAACAAAGTCCTCCGCTACCCAGAAGAAATGCCCGACTTCGAACTACCCGCCTCATACAACGCCCTCCTCAACTCCAGTTCCTCAGAAAAGCGCCCAGCAACTCGCGGCAGTGGAGCCACTCGCCAAAAAACACAACGAAGTACCCAAAGCCGGCAATCAAGCTCCAGCGATTCGGATCCAGAAACTTCAGATGATGCAGAGAAAGCACTAGCAGAAGAGCGAAGACAGTCAGAAACGGCGAGATCTGAGCAAGGAATTCTGACAGATGAAGAGAAGGCTGAAGGCGAGAGAATTCCCTCGGATCTGGAGAAGGTTGAGACGGAAGCTACGAATGTCCATGATCACCATGTAGCAGCAGCACTTACCCGGACGAAGAGTCGCTTGGAAACCACACCATACACCGAAGAACGTCTCGAGGTCGAAGCAGAACTCGCACTGGAAAGAACAAAAACAATCCCCATCGTCCCGCTCAAGACCGCCGATGGAATCATCCTAGTAGACTGGTACACCACCGACGACCCAGCCAACCCTCAGAATTGGTCCAACGGAAAACGCCTCGCAGTTGCAGTCCTCATATGCGCATATACTTTCGTCGTCTACACCGGCTCTGCAATCTACACTTCCAGCGAACTAGGCGTCATCGCCAAATTCGGCGTCTCCCCCGCCGATGCCTCACTCCCCCTATCCCTCTACGTCCTCGCCTACGGCATGGGCCCCCTATTATGGGCGCCCCTTTCCGAGATCCCAGTTATCGGCCGATCACCCGTCTACGCTGCCACAATGGCAGTCTTCGTGATAATCTCCCTTCCCACAGCCCTCGTTGATAACTTCGCCGGTCTCCTCGTCCTTCGATTCCTGCAGGGATTTTTCGGTTCGCCATGTCTCGCTATCGGCGCTGCGACGTTCCAGGATATCTACTCCCTTCTTTACCTACCATACGCATTGGTGGCTTGGGTTTCCGCAGCTTATTGTGGTCCGGCTTTGGGTCCGTTGCTTTCTGGATTCGCTGTCATGGCGAAGGGATGGCGTTGGTCGCTTTGGGAAATCCTCTGGGCTGCAGGCCCGGTTTTCCTCCTCATGTTTTCGCTCCTCCCGGAGACGTCAACACCCAATATCCTTCTTCGTCGTGCCCAGCGTCTTCGAAAACTTACCGGTAACGATCGTTTGAAATCGCAATCTGAGATCGATCAAGGGAAACTGAAACCCTCTGCTATTGTCATCGATGCCATTGTCAAGCCGATTGAAATAACGATTAAGGATCCCGCGATTCTTTTCGTCAACGTCTACACCGCCATAGTCGTAAGTCCCCCCTCCCCCTTTCCCCAAACCCAAAAAACCAACAACCAACTAACACGCTTTCCCAGTACGGAATCTACTACTCCTTCTTCGAAGTCTTCCCCCTAGTCTACCCCCCCTACTACGGCTTCTCCCTCGGAATGGTCGGCGTAGTATTCACCTGCATCCTAGTCGCCTGTCTCATCGGCGTCGCCATGTACTGCGCCTACCTCTACTACATCCTCGTACCCGACATCCTAAAAAACGGTCTTCGAGCCCAGGAATCGCGTCTCGTGCCAGCACTATTCGCATGTTTCGGTCCCACCATCGGTCTCTTCATATTCGCTTGGACGGCGAGACCGGATATCCATTGGATTGCACCCACGATTGGCATTACGATTTATGGCGCGTCTGTGTTTGTCGTTATGCAGTGTATTTTTGTGTATGTGCCACTCAGTTATCCGCAGTATGCAGCGAGTTTGTTTGCCGGGAATGATTTTTTGAGGAGTGCGTTTGCTTGTGGGAGTATTATGTTTGGAAGACCTCTGTTTATCAACTTGGGTGTTGGTAAGGGTGTCTCGCTTCTTGGTGGGCTCAGTGTGATTGGTATTATTGGAATGTTCGGACTGTACTTCAACGGCGCCAAACTGAGAGCCAGGTCCAAGTTCGCTGTTGCTTAAGCGAGCTCCAACTTCTCCTGCTGGTTTGTCTTTTGAGCGATTTGGAGCTTGCTTGGACTTGTGCTCTTGGAATATACAGAGCGGGAATAGGTGGATTGCGAATACACCGGAGTGATGACATAGAAGAAATTATGGGTCTGTACTTGGGATTCGGATTCGGATTTTGGATATCAGAGCGTGGCGTCTCAGGGGTATCTTGCCGCTCTGCAAAAAGTAATCAACTACAGTAGTTGAATAATATATAATAATCTATCTTACACGAGCTTTTGACACGTTTTCTCGGAGCGAGAATGCTTTGACTCATTTGTGGTGTTAGTGAGATTGTAGTTTGGGCCGTTTTCCCGGTCGAGTGAGAACTTCGCCTCCTGGGTGGGACCCGGGATTTTGGGAATGGCTTACTTAATATCATAAGAATAAGGATGAGTGTTGTTTCGAGAATGATGGTGTGCTAGCTATGCAGGGACCCCGAAGATCCGGGTTCAGGGATGAGATAGGGGGTTTGTAATCATCCCGATTGATTGATTTTGTTTACTCCTATCTTACTCTTGTCTCCCACTCTCCCACTATATTATGAAGAACCCCAGCCTATTCATTTATCTTCTCAAAGTCCTTCTTCATTCCTAGTAGCTTTGACTCCCAAATTCCCAGGAAAGAGCTAGACACGTCACCATCATCTTTCCAAGTTCCATCACTCTTCAACCATAGCCTCAGCCACCCAACCACTCATACCATACCCGACAACACAGTACCATGAAGCGCTGAAGAGTAAATACCAGACTATACTTCATACTTTGGGTGCGAGAGTTGAAAGGTGTAGAATATTATAGGAAGCAAAACTTGAAGAAAAGAAAGAGAAGGAGTGACACGGAGTGGGTAAGATCATAAAAGAGGGAGAGTATGGTATTTGATGTGGGAAGAGGAGAACTTAATCATTTCGACTCGTCTAGTTAAGTCGGAGACCGAGCACTCAAGCCGCCTTGCTCTATTTCGTCCCGCCTCAGCCCAAATCTCCAAATACCTTACAATACAACCACACATAAAATAATCCATCCCTCAAAAATACCCTCCACCCGTCCCACACCCCCACCACTCCCCCCATTTCCTTCTCAATATACCACCCAACCTTCTTCCCATGAAGCTTAAAACGTAGAGAAAGGCCGAGCCTGTAACGCGGTACTACGCTTCCCACCTTTCTCTCCTTATAAACTTCAGTTCTCAAGTAGGTACAGTAGGTGAGGAGGATAAACATAAGAAAGGAAATAAAAGAGACTGAGGTCGGAATCGCAGTTACTCAACGGATTATGGATATCTATAAGAGTAGGAGGGGGGGCGGAGGATATGACCCTAAGCCCAAATACAGTAGTACTGCAGTTGCCTACACTCCCACCGGCATTACTACAGTATACCACACACCTAAGAGAAATCAAGGTTAGAATAGGGAGAGATAACTGTTACTCCCGTTTTTAGGATCTCTCCCGTTCGAAAACCTCATCGTGCTAGATCTATAAGAGAGAATGGAAGTTCAACAGCGAGAAGAAGGGTGGCGTTCTAAGTCTTAGCATGAAAATCAACACATCAAAAACACCATCACTCAATACTTTAGTAACCATCCTGATGCATGCATAATCTCGTTACGAACTTGGCATTTATCACTCTACAATCTGCAAGAAAGGCAAGTAACACACCGACTCTCTGCACCAAAGAACCAACGCTATAGCAGCAAAAAACAGAGAGAAAAGCTGCGTACGAATACATTTTCCATTCCGCACTAACCATCCCCATCCATCCATCTACCAACCACATTCTGTTTCCCCATATCCTTCCTATTTCCATTGAACAAAAAGACTGCGCCATAAACACAAGTCTAGTCTGTTTTCCTTGTTTTCTTCAGTCATGTTTCATTGGACGTCATAGCCTGAATTACAGGCCTATTACTTGATTAATCTCCAATCTCCCTTCCAAGCAGGCTGACAGGTAAAATTATAGGACTTCGCATTTACGAGGCCTTCTTTGCTGGTGATGGGCCATTGACGTAGTGTCCGATATCGGTGGAATCGTGGAAGGTGCGGGAAGCACTCTTGATAACATCCCAAGCTTGTCTGGCAGCTGGAGGGATAGATTGTCCACCAACAAGAGCATCAACTCTAGCCTCGAGAGTTCTGAATTGGCCTTGGACAAAGCTGCTTTGTGCGTAACGGGCACGGAGGAAGGCGGTGTAGAAGACAATCAAGATCCAAGAGCCACGAGCAAAGACAATGGCGGAAAGGAAGATTCTAAGCCAAAGTCCAATCTCAAGCATGGCAACAAGTCCCATTGAAGTATCATAGTACTCCTTGACAAACTTGCCGATCATATCAGCGTATGGGTTTGGTGCAGAAGTGGGCTTGGCTGATGGTGAGGCTCCGGCAGCGGGGGAAGCTGGCTTAGCTGGCTGAATCGTTGGGATGAGGTTTGTGCGAGTGTATGTAGCGACGTGGAAGACAGAGTAAACTCCGAATGGGAGGAGGGCGAGAGGGTATTGAGGAGAGAAGAGCCAGACAAGAGCCATAGCTATTTTTACGTCAGAAACAGCTTCCAGATCAAAGGTATTTCCTCAAGCAAGCTTACCTAGATACTGAACGTTCTCGTCACCAATGATGGCCATAACACCACCTTGTGGAGGGGCTCTACTGCCAGCTCTCGAGCGAGCACGGAAAGCCTTGTACACCACAATCCCGTATGTCACCGCCGCAGACGTAAAGGCAGTTCGGTAAGAGAAAACGGCCCATCTCGAGTAGTAGTTGAATGTAATGTAAGAGAGAGCGTATCGGGCGATGCAGAAGAGTAGGGTCATATGTCTGCAAGAAAAAGCTGTCAGCAAAATGCACCATTGCCAGTGTCACCGCGATGCGCTGCAGGGAAGCGCAAGCTCGACCCCAGAGCTGGGTTTCCCGCATCATGGCCTCCATGCCCACTAGAGTCGAACTCCGCAGGCCTCGATATGTCAAGATCTTGGGGAAAGCTCCACGTACCCAGCAAACCACGCGACTGTATGTTATGTTAGCATTATCACCCATATCGGTCGGGAATCCCACATACATTGAAGTGTCTGAGCGAGCTGTACAAGTCGCTGCTGGAGCGGCAGCGACGCAGAAGGAGGGCCGGCCATATTGATGATGTCTGTATGATGTTGAGTATCGAGCAGCTGTTGCGATTTGGTGTAATTGCAAGAGCAGATCGAGTTGTGGTAGGAGATTGGTGTCGTGTGCAGGAAGAGGAAAGATAGATGGCTGGAAAGCGCAATCCTGGTCAACGTCACTAGTTAGCGAAAAAAAGCCCATGCTTCTCCAGCTGTCCCGCACCCGAGCCTGCAAACTGCCGAACTTACAAATATGTCTCGTCGCAATCAACGTGAATAGCCAAATATCAGAGTTACAAATAAAGATATATAAGGTCAGGATCACATTCAGAAAAATAATTGCTACGTCGTTGTAGCTACCCAAAAGTCAATTCAGTGCGTGCTGCCTTGATTCAGCGCACGTCAAGCCATCACTTGCGTCCCCTCATCGTCATCGTGCGGGCACAGCTCGCCGGCTCGCTTTGGTGGGTGCAGGGGTCGAGATCTAGAATCACAAGCTTCGAGTAGTCTCTCATCCAAAATCAGGCTTCATAAATAGTGACCAAGGGAACACGAAGAAAATGCCGTACACGTCACATGGAAAAAACTTTGACCATTTTCGTTTTGTCTCAAGCCAAAATGTCACCCGAGGTTCATGCTAATAAAAAGAAACAGTTGCAAGATGGCAAGATGTCTCGTGACAAAGTTGCTTGTTACTAAAAAGTGTGATGGATAGCTATTGGTGAAAGTGGCCAGGCCACAGGAGTCTGAAATGCGACTACCTAGGTATCTTAGCAGAAAAATTCAGATCCCTTCCGATTTTGTGGTATCATCCCAACGCCATGCTATGCTCGTTAATAAGCCTCTGTAACGCCCTGTAAAAGTCCCTCCCAAAGATATGCAGAGCCTCTGATTTCAGGTTCTCCGGGCCCTTTTGTAGTTGCTCTGGAACCGATCATCTCTTCCTTGATATCCATTCCTCGAAGGTCCTCTATTATCCGGCCTATCCTTTTTAATCGGCTCCTCAACCTCGACTTCATACTCCTCGTACTCGACTTTGTAGTATTCCGAAACTGTTTCTTTTTCTTGCTTGGCCTTCTCGGCATCAAGCATGAATCGAATAGTTCCTTCCTGGCCACGAGCACCGATTCCCTTACGACCAGATCCAGAAGAACGAGGACTAAGTGTTGCGGGAGATGCAACATCTTTGCCATTTGTACGAAGATCCGAGGGACTGGCTGGCGTGATTGGAGTTTTGGGTGTCTTGATATTGGACTTTGCGCCGTTTGCCTTGGGTAGGTCATGCTGTTCCGTGTATCGGTCCAAAGTGTAATCTTTCTCCAGCTCTTTGTTGACTGCAATTCGGATGTTGATGAATTTATCAACGGGATAAGTCATGCCAACCACAGACGACTTTTGAAAATGGGTGTAGTGCTCGAGCAGGTCCAATACCGTCTCCACAACCTCCGCTCTTTTAGTAGACCATTTTCGATATGAAGGCGCCCGCTCACCACGAATATTCTTCTCCTGCTTCTCCAAGAGTGTCGTAGCTAGTTCAAGACAGGCAAAAGACATAGCCGTGCAAGTCTGCTTCAGCGGAGCAAAAGTTCGATATAGATCCAGCATGATATTGTAAGCCAGCTGTGCCACATCCTTCTCGATCTTGGCCTCCTTTGCGAGTTTGATTAGATGTTTGTGAGGGAACCGGACTCGGAAGTCAAAGGCTGAAGCCTCGAGCATGAGACGCTCAAGACCAATGACCACTTTCGAAGGATTCTCAAAGGCGTAATCGTCCGGACTCAATTGCTCTGCAATGCTAACCTTCACATTATGCGCAGCGCAAAGGATTTCCTTCGATTTCTTAAGCGTATCCTCAATCTTGCAAGCTGTGAGCAAAGCCGCGGCCGCCGCATCGTGGAACTGATATTCATTATCCTTATGGCTCAGGCGGAATTTATGGTAATAAACGCAAGCCGTACAGAAGGTTCTGACAGGTCTGGTGAATAATTAGCACCTTTCTTCAACACATCGCGATCGCGCGCCCAGGCTTACAATTGCAAAGCAAGGCGCACATCATGGATCCACTGGACGCCCTGTAGTCGAAAGGTATCCTCGCGCGTCGGATTGATGCCGAGCGCAACGAGTTGGCCTTGAAGTTGCTGCTGGAAGAGGTATGGTTTGGCGACTTGAATATAAGAGGGGTGGGGACCGACGAGAGTGGCATTCGATGGAGGAGCGGGCGCGGTGCCCTCAGGAGGGCGGTTTGCGGGTGCCATTGTGGGAGATGTTGACGTCGAGCCGTACGGGATGGGTTTCGAGACCCTGGGGATCTCGAAAGTAAAGGATGGTTTGGCTGGGTCCATTTTGGCGGTTCCGGCTAATGTTCGGAGTTGTTGATCGGAGTTAAGATTGCGGGAGGGAAGAGGTGGAGGTGCAGCTCCACCTTGGTCCTCCATCTTGGTGAATTTCATGATGAATGATGGGAGTTATCAAAATTCACTCAGAAATTCTGTCTAGATGTAGAAATCTAAGAGCTCCTTCTGATCTATCTAGCTCTACATTATTAAACTCTATGATTGACAAACAGCGACAATTGCAAACCTTAGGCATCAAGGAGAGCTCCTTCCTTTTTTGACAGGGGAGGTGAACTGTCTCACAGGCCAGGCCAGGAGGGAGCTGTCACAAGGAGCTCTTTGAACTATGATATAATAACTTCTCCACGAACGCCACCTCCATTTCCTCCATCAACAACAACAACCATGGCGCCTCTTACCAACATCCTATCCATCCTCAGCCTTTCATCCCTCGCCCTCTCCTCCATCATCCAAATCCCAACCTCCTTCAGCTCCCAAAAAGCACTCTCAGATGACGACGATGAGAACGATACGCCCCTCCCCCTCATAATCTGGCACGGCCTGGGCGACAACTTCGCAGCCGACGGCCTCGCAGAAGTTGCACAGCTCGCCGAAAAGATAAATCCAGGCACTTTAACGTATTTGATCCACCTCGCCGACGATGCCGGCGGCGACCGAAGTGCCTCTTTCTTTGGAAACTTGACGCTGCAAATCGAGCAAGTATGCGCCGACCTGGCCGCCCATCCCATTCTCTCCACGGCACCGGCAGTCGACGCAGTTGGATTCTCGCAAGGTGGACAGTTCCTACGGGGTTATATTGAGAGGTGTAATTTCCCACCCGTGCGAACGCTTGTTACATTTGGGAGTCAGCATAACGGGATTTCCGAGTTCGAGAGTTGCAAGAGTACGGATTGGGTTTGCAGAGGCACTGAAGGACTGTTGAGGTCGAATACGTGGTCGAGTTTTGTGCAGAATCGACTTGTACCAGCGCAATACTTTCGTGATCCGTTGCAGATGGAGTCGTATCTGCTCTACTCGAATTTCCTGGCGGATATTAATAACGAGCGGGAGCTGAAGAACCAGACGTACAAGGAGAACCTTGAAAAGTTGGAGAAGTTTGTGATGTATGTCTTTGAGGACGATACGACGGCGATTCCATTGCAATCGGGATGGTTTACTGAGGTCAATGGAACGGAGATTACGACGTTGAGGGATAGAGATATGTACAAGGAAGATTGGATTGGCTTGAGGGCGTTGGATAAGAAGGGCGCGTTGGAATTCAAAAGCACACCAGGACGTCATATGAATTTGACTGATAAGTTATTGAAGAAAGTCTTCAAGGGCTACTTTGGACCTTATGGAAGAACTTTCGATGAGGAGGCCAACGAGGGACATGTGGACTTGTAGTTATAGGCTTTCAGGCATTTTGTAAAGTATCCTTCAAACAGGACAGGAATGTAATATTTTGGACATGAATCCCTTTTTCGTGAGACCCTAATCACACACAACATTTTGGCAAATGCAATTTCTCCAACTCCATACAGCTCTGAACTCGAATCCATGGCCGAAAATGTATACGACTTCCATTACCCATACTCCAAGACGCCAGACCATGCATCAATCCCCCTAACCACCCCTTCCTTGTGGCTCATGTAGACACTCTTTTCGACTTCTTGGACTTCTTGGACGCTTTTGGCACATCATCAAAGACATCCCTGGCGGCTTCCTCCTTTTGCTGCTTCAATTTCAACTTCCTCAAGGCAATCTCCTTGTCCAAATTGTCATCGTTGCTTTCAAGTAGCTTTTGCTTCTTAGGAGTCTTGACTTTCTCTGCCTTCACATCCTTCACCTCCTCTGCCGCTTCGATTGCTTTCCGCTTCTTGCCCATGTTTGCTTGAATCTCCTTTGCTTGCTCCTCATTGAGGATATCCTCGGGACTTTCCCATAACTCATCGGCTAACCAGATTGGCAGTGATGCTGTCGATTCGCCCTTGATGTGCAGGCCCTTGACACCTCTCCATTTCTGCGGTACGTGCTTCTCAATAAGTGCATTGGCGGCAGCCTCAACGTTGTCCGCAAGCTTTTGTGAGTCCCAGTTTGAATATCCAATCTTGATAGCAGTAGATGCTGATGCGGAGAGGTAAACGGAGGTTCCGGATAACGCTTTCTCGATTTCATTCGCAACGAACTGAGGAGTTTCAGCGTCCGATTGACCAGCACGAGTTATACGCTTATTATCTGTTCTTTTTGGGGCGGCAAGAGTGACTGGAATAGGTCTTTTGGCGGTGCCTTTATACAACGTCTTTCCGAGAAGCTTTGGTAGGTAGGTAATTATTCGATCATCGGCAAGGAAGACATCATGTTCTGCCTTCAGCTTTCTCTGCGCTTCATACTGGGTGTGCTTCTTCTTGATCTTATCGACACCAACCACCTTGGTAATTCTTGCGCCGAGCGTGGCAGGAAATGCGGGGTCCGTGACGATGTCCTTGTACCGGCGCTGGGGGTCGGCAACAATAAGGCAAATGGTGGCATTCTCAGAGGTATGGATGGAGTGTGGAAGGGCGATTTTGCTGGGCTTCAGGCGGTTCTTGTCGACGATGTGTTTCTTGGTAGAGAGAAGGAGCCAAACTGGTTGGGCAGTCTCCTCGTCCTCCTCATCTGCTAGAAGGCTCTGCTTTCCTTCAGGCTCAGAGGTTGCCTTTGTAGATTTCTTGATGTGGCTAAGAAGAGCTTTAGAGGCTTTCTGGACCTGTAGTTGAATTTAGCAGAGCATTGTGACTTTTTGAATTGCGATACACACCTGCACTTGGCTGAGCTGGTATGGCGAACCACTCTCGACCTTGGTCGTCAATGCTTTCGAAGTAGTTGCCGACATGGTGGTGATTTGAGCAGATTTCCGCTACAATTAAACTTGGAGGGGTTGCAGGATTGGTTGTGGTGTTGCAAGTCCCGCGAAATCGTAATCGTGAAATTTTTCTGGAGAGGTCGGCAAAAAACCCCAAAGATACCGGCACCTTTCCCCTTTGGGCAGGAAGCTCTCCCGCCCTGCAAAGTTGCAGTGCAAAGCAAAGCAGGTGGCCGCACAACAAGCCTTTGTGATGTGAATCCCGACAACTCAAATTCTGCGGCCAGAGTTTGGGAGACACGTGGGAGAATGTTCCTCTACCCTGGTTTGATGATATGAAGCATTTTAGACAACTTTAATATTTCAAATTACAATATGCAAGTTTATTATTTATGAGAAATATCTCACACGTGATGATGTATTGCATACGAGTATTGAGCACAAGTGCGGGGATTTTTATGCTTCCCAAAAAAGTACACAGCTTGCTCACACCGCTTTCATGTCGCAGCAGAGCGCAGCATCACGGTTCCATGCGCAGAAAAAAAAGCTGGGAAAAGCATATGCAGGGAAAGGTGGATGTGTGATGTAAAATCCGAGTTTTGCCTCGCTCCGCACGAATTGCAACCGGCAATCTGTCTCAAGGCGCGTAGAAACAGCGTGTAGGACCCGCGATTTGCAGTAAGAGGGAGGCTGGGATTAGACCGAGCAGTCCCCAGATCCGAGAGGGGTGGAAACCAAGACGCGACTGAGCGTACTCGCGGCGTGCCTGCGAACTCGACTGGTTAAAAATATAGAAAATTAAATACATTTTTATTCTCTCTATTTAAATCACAGTATTGCACTCGATTTTTCAAAATAAAAATACCATTTTCCAGCAGTGAAAAACGTAAACTGCACGTCATCTTGTCCCATGCCGAACTGGCAGAATTCGCTTATTCCGCCTACCCTTGTATGCCTCACGCGCCGTGGACGAGACTGACTCTCGCGCGTTTTTAAGCCAGACCCAATCTTCCCCCAAAAGACACAAGCCCGGCCTTCTTCATGACCTTCAAAAGTCGACCTCTCCTTAATATTTTCTACCGCCAAACTTTCTGGTCTTTGCCATTCTCTCCAACAAAGACACCCCTCGGTCCTCAATCCAGCCAGTATCAATCGAGGTCTCTATCGCGTCCCCATCGCGGTCGTCATCGCGTGGAAAACTTGCTGCGAGCGAGGTGATATTGAACATTGGGTAACCGTCTATCATGATGGACTCTTCACCAAGCAAATTGAACGCTCACGCGAGCTTCCCTCCCGTGGCAGGAGTAAAGCGTCCAGCACCGTCATTGTTACCGGCCTTTGAACCATTCTCCTCCTCTCCAGGACTTCCCCGACCCTCCAAAAGACAAGCTCGCTCCTCGCCCCCCCAACGAGAAAACGCAGCGAAATACCCTACTCCCATACCAACCTCAACAACAGGAATCCTCTCCTCTTCACCACCACGCGTGGAGGGACGCCCGAGCTCGCATCGAGCCCACTCTTCGATATCCGAACGAGCTCCACTTTCAGCAGTCCCCTCAATTAATATACCAGAAAATGGCGACGTCCTTCGAATGGGAAGATCCAGTACCTCCTCGCATTATCAATTGTCTGCCAATCGCCTGATTTCTCGCGTTCATGTCGAAGCTCGTTACATCGCCGCGACGGTCCCTTTGGAGCCCAATAAGGTGGAGATCAAATGCACAGGCTGGAACGGGGTGAAGCTGCACTGCCAGGGAAGAACATGGGAATTGGCAAAGGAGGATACTTTCACATCAGAGACGGAGAATGTCGAGATTATGCTGGATGTTCAAGACGCGCGCGTCATGATCGCGTGGCCTGATCAGATTTCAAAAGAGTCAACGCGTTCTCAGACAGACTCTTCTTGGGATGATGATCACTCACCAACAAGACGTGCTACGGCTGTCAGTGCTAGCGGTCAGATTATTCATTCGAGTCCTTTACGGCGAGGGCAACGACTTGAGTCTCCTGTTTCCCCTACTCCTGCTGGTCCATCTCAAGCCCCAAGAAGTCTGGCCAATTTGTTCTCGGATGATATTGAACCCAGCGTTGTTCAGGTGTACGAAGATGCCTCGTCTCCAACAGAGGATCAAGAGATTGCTGTCGACCAGTCTATGCTATCGACCCAAGCAGCAACATCGTTCCCAGCCCCGCCATTCGACAGTCCATTGAGCGAACTCAGTGAACCCGAGGAAGACCCAGATGAAGAAAATGATCCCGTTGTCCATTCCTTTGGGCCTTTCGGTGCTAATCTCTCCTCTCGTATGGCTTCATTTACTGGAGTCGGTTCTCCAGAGATGCCTCGTATGAAGCGACAACGCAGCAACTCTCCACCCTCCAGAACCAGCTCCGAGATTACCAACGAGGCCGAAGCCGGACCAATCGTCAACCATGTTGTTAACCAGCTTGCTTTCTCACGCCTTCAGTCCACACCACTCTCTGTCGTTATGAACCACCTCCCCTCTGATTTGAAGGGAGGCAGTCCAAGTCATCCAGAAAATAGAGGTCTCAGCAGGGAAGAATTGCGAAGAATTTTGAATGCAGCTCCATCCATCGGAGAGATCCACCGAGAGGGAAAGGATGCCGCAGGAAAGGCTTTGGAGAGCGAGTATTACTATGTCGCAGACGGAGATACAGATGAGCAGCGAAAGTCAGCCGTTGTTGATGGGTTGAGAAAACCAAGTTTGAGAAATTGCCGGAAGCAACACAAGGTACCTACATACTGCTCATATTCTCTGGAAAATATCAATTCTAACTTCTCAAATAGCAATACTTCTGGAAACGTCCTCGAACCCCATGATTTTCGCGTTAGATTCCTTTACATTCCACTTTGGCGGCTTACGTCGTGAATGCATCCTACACAAGCGGCGACTTGTTGTGCATTGAATGTACGACAAAATTTTACATCTTGTGGTGTTGCGGAAGCTTTTCTGCATATCACGATACCAATACTTTTCTGTTGTTTATAATCGTCATACCCAGCATAGCGCGGCGTATGATCAGTCTTTTTGTTTTAGGTTCCGGATTATCTTGATTGATTTTATGTTCATGTACGTTCACGTTGGCTGGGAAGAGAAGAGTAGAAAACGGGGGGGCGCAACTTCTGAGTGTGGATTACCCCTGAATGGGTGGCGTTTTTAGGCGAGGAGGGGCTGTTGAATACATGAACGTTAGGAAATCTCCGAACACCACTACTTGTACCATTGCTTTTTTTGTGATTGCAAAATATCGCGACCGTATGCAATTTTCTCTCTCTTTCAATGCATCATCGCGATATTTTGTAAGTGAGGTAAAAGTGAGTAAGGTTGAGGTGAAGTGTCGTTGCGGGAATACCCCGCTTGATCTTCCCCGCGTTTTCGCTAGTCCCAATCACACCCCTGCACGGATCGGCTAACGATCAACCCCCCTTAAATCACCCCACACCATCAATCGGGCCACTTACCCCTCCTTCAACGACGATGCAATTCGTTGGTACTAGACTCGGCTTCGCCACTGCTACGTTTGTGTAACGAACGCATTGAGATGTGGGCAGATTTAGAGGTGGGTAGATTAAGATGTGGGCAGGTTGTTTTGTGGGCAGATTATTTGCCGTGGATTTTGATAAAGGTAGGGAAGGTTCGTTGGTTCAATAGAGACAACTTGAGCTTGCTTTTCACGCAACAAACAGACCTAGCGATATCCATCGTCAAAAGTATAACCCTTCATCGGAAAAATAATCGCATCGCGAGAAGCAACAGACGCTTTGAATCTGGTAAGCTTTGATTTTGTATCTCATCTGTCCACCGCAAAATCCCCTCCTAACCGTCCAGAAAACACACAACATCCACTCCCTCCATCATCCACCACCAAAACACCAGCAATCATGTCAGAAAATCAAAAATCCGAGACTGCGACGGTTTCGATCCCAGATAAACGTCGTAACTCCATCGGTGAACACACCACGAGTCCAAATGAGACGTGGCGGCCGGATTTGCAGAGGAGACAGAGTTTTGATCGGGAGGATTTGAAGAGGAGGTGGCATTTGAGGGATATGAAGGGGGGAAAGGGAGGGGGAATGGGGATGGGGGGGTTTAGTGAGGTTTTGGAAGAGGGGGAGGGGAAGTAGGGAGGGGATGGGGAGGGGAGGTGGAGGAGGGTGAGGAGGGGAAGGGGGGAGGGAGGGGAGAAGGGGGGAAGTAAGAAGTTGATTGGAAATTTTTGATGGATTTACGGGATGGTTAGTCGAGAATGAGAAAATAGGAACTTGTAAAGGATTGATAATTGAATAGGAATAGGGTCCCTGTAGGGAAGAGATACGTATACGGAAGTGTTGAAGAATGAAGATGCTTTGGTTATCTTCTGTGTCGTTGTTAATCGGGGGTGGGTAATCATATAAATTTTGAACCCGTAGATACCCAGAGCGTACACTACGATCAATCCATTTCCAGATCGATGAAGCAAGATTTGTGGCACTATGCAACTTGGATGTAATTCACAATGATGGAGAATACGATTCTTTACCAGAACTCCGCTCTTGGATGCAGGATCTTATGTTCTCGGGGAATTGAATTTTAGTTTTCGATTGCCAAACTTGAGGAACTGTTATTGCCGAAAGATTAAGTGCTACCGAAATGCGTAGATTTGTTACGAGAAAGGGCTGTTGAATCGCAATTTCAATTTGATTGTATCGTCGTCGTAGGACTTGTTTTACTATAGCATCAAGACCGTGGGTGGATGCTCTGAAGAACGGCATCTTTGTTTCAGACTCTCTGTGAAATGTTTATGTTGGCTATGGCATTCAGGTTTCCAGTTCTAGTTTTGATCTTATATAAACATAATACGAGCCGGTTAGTACCTATTGAATATTCGCAGTTGATTTTGGAAGCTTGGATTATTTTGAGTTCAAGAAGCAGTTTAATTATTCTATAAAGCTATCATAGGTTGAAACGCAAATGGGTGTCTTACCATGTAATATGTTCAAACTGACGAGAAATTCTAACTTTTACACCGGAAAGTCTCGAATTTGATCCAAGCTAATGCCACTTGCTTTATTTGGAAAGTGAACCCCCTATTAAGCTTGGCGCTTAGGCAAGCCTAGGAAAACATTTCAGGATTCAAGTTCAAGGTGCACAAGTCCAACTTGGACGGAGCTCGAGGCTCTCCAAATCCTCATATAAAATGTCCCCTATCTTTCTTAGAACCTTTGAAATTTATCTCAAACCACAGAACTATGATGGGCAGCAAGTTTCAGAATGTTCGGGAAGGAAGAGATATTCTCGGCGGGGTTGACAGGCCAAAATACAGAAATATTTGCTTTGGTTGGTTCAAGCAATCAGGGCGTGTCTAGCTACGTTTTTTACTTTTTTGGGTGAATAAACTTTACGTTATTTACTGCCGAGTGTGCAATTGCTACCAAAATCAAACGTGCCGCCGAAACTGTCCATTTATGTTGCCTCCTAGTGAGTCTTTACAATTCTCTTCCACCATATTCCCGGAAGGTTCATGCACACTCTCCTTCCTGGTTCTCAAAATCTAATTCGCATCTATTACGTATCTCTGGTCGCCGTTTCCATCCTCTCCGAACTCATTTCACGCTTGAGTAGTTCGCATTCTGCATCACACACAGGTTTCATAATAGAATATCAAATTGGTGGACTACTCCGTATTTATGGGGCTGGAAATGAAGTGTTAGACCAGAGAAGATACGGTTTGATGCTTATATATAGCATTTTGAGAATCGAATTGAGCGTAGTCATTTTCAATGGCAAATCCCCTCAACATACTAGACCAATTTTATAACAACAAGCATTGAGACACGTTCTAAAATTTGGCTGCGACCGTGTGGAACACCAGGAAGTCTTCATCTGTTGGCTTTTAGATATGATAACCGAGAGATTTGCTTACACGGGCAGGAGTTTTCGAATCATCTGTATTTAGTTCCCTTGCATAATTATAAGAAGTGCAGGAAGAGAGTTGAATTGTGGTATTGCAAAAGAGTTAACTATCTCTGAGTCTCTCTCTCAGCAACCCATTGGGGGTGAAGTCAAGACACTTTGGGTCCAAGTCAGATCAATGAGAAAGTGTTCGTAAAGTAGCCTTTCAAATGGCAAAGCTTTGGTATGCATGGTGGCGAGAACTATGAATGGGGGTAGTGATAGGTCTCCGGCGGGGTTCGTATACAACCAAAACGGTGGCAACAAAATTCTCGGTAACAACACCTTCAATTTGAAAACCCCTTTCAATGTACAAGCTCTTGGAAACATCGCTTTTTCTTTTCCTTTATGGAAATTTTCGGCCTGGAGATGAAGGGTTGGGGTTTTGAAAAGTCCTGGTACTCAGGCAACACCTCCCAAGGAATAAAACGGGTCATTTTGGAGGAAACGAATGATCTTTGCACGTAAATGCTCTCCAGAGACCTTATATTGCTTATTCTAACCCCATGTGTTAAGCTTTGTCCACAACCTTGCGTTAATGCTCAGCAAACGTATCCTGGCTCTTATTTGTCTCTGTGACTGATCATTGCTCCAGAAAAGTATCTCAAACTTTAAAGTGACAATTTGCACACATCATCCCACCTGTTTAAAACTTTGACATATCAATAACGTAGTAGTCTATCAATCCTCTTCTGTCAGCAAAATGCGAAAGTTGAGTCACTAGCAAAAACTTTCTTTTCCTATCATTGTCACAGATTCAAGCTTCTCTTATCCAAGGGAAAGCGTCATCCCGGTCTCTACATGGTTGAAAATACACGATGAGGGAAAAAAAACAGCAAAACTCCAACCCAGCAGAAGCCAGGGTTTAGAAAACACCGGAACGGCATTTTTAGAGAGTGTCGCTGTCGTCATAAATATATCACTGCAGGAAAAAACGGCAAAACTCCACCCCCACCGAGCCGAAGCCCAGGGGGGGTATAGAAAAACTCCCGAAGAGCATTTTATAGTCGCGAATCCGATCGATAGTTTTAACACCTCACAGTGTGCTCTTCCTAGTTTAGACACCGAGTAGTCGACTCAGTGTGCTAGCAACGAGGCGCCCCATCTCCTAAGTAATCTCATAGGAGGCAAGCGGGAAGCTGGCGAGTCAGCGTGGCCCGGTTGTCAAGGCCGGGGCTTTTTTCGGAGTTGCTGATTTGACGAAAACAATTGTGGCATTTGGTCTTATGAGATGGTCTAGTGGTAAGGTAGGCTGGATTTTTTTGGGTGGGGTCGGGGGATGGAGCGAAACGAGAGAGCGAGGTGAATCACTCTCTCCCATACACATCTCCATTAATTTGGTATATAAATTACCAGCGTAGGTGGAACAAGTCTCATTACCCCAAATATCCTGGTGATGGATTGGCTGAGACCTTGTTGGAACATGTGAAATTTTTCGAACCTTCGGGTAAACCCCAGCCAGACTTCGTTGCAGAGAATGATAGCTACTACATGGTAGGTTCTTATGAATGAGAGATCATTTCACTTTACAGTATATCATCCCCGCGAAAGCTTCAAATGCGAAGCTGCTACCGAAATCCACCTCACCACCGAAACATTCATTCCAAAATATTTCTCGATAGGTAAACCTCAAAGCCAAGTCAATGAAAAGTATAAGAATCAATTAGGAATAATTGGGGGAAAACTGACCTGTGCTTCGCGGTCACTGTAAGGGACATGACGAACAATAGTATTGGCGCCCCGGTAAGGAATCTGCAAACCAGCAGTAGACGGCGCGCTCTGAGAAGAGGATGCGCCAGTGAGGCGTTGACCAGCTGAAGAGGCCATTGGAAAGTATTGGGCAAAGCCGAGATTTGCTTCGTCGAACAAACACAACTGTCTTCTTGAACCATCTCCCCATTTTGTTTGCTCATGTAGAGCTCAGAAATTAAAAAATGGAGAGAACAAATGATCATAAAAAGGGGGACAAAGCAAGTTCTGACTCGGAGGGGTAGCAACAAACCTTCGTTCAATCAAGTGCATTCTTTGCTCGTCCGGTGTATCTTCGATGTCTCTTTCGAATGAGTCCAGGAAGAAGCTTTATACTATTTTTTCTCCACCATTCGGGCTTACATATTCGTTATCATATGCCAAGCAACCGGTCTGTTACCAAAGAACTTTATAAGCTAATCTTTGTGATACATTCTCGCGCACCTTTTCTTTCTATCTTCCTGCGAATCCGATCTCACCGTTGCAAATCCATCACTTTCATCTCTCTGGTTGCTCTGTCTGTCACCTAGTACCTTGATCAGAACGAATCGGTATTGCGTCCAAATCCAAGTTCCAACCAACCAGGCATTCTTTCGGGAGGAATGTCTCTGCTTGTGGACTTTTCTTGCCAGCAGTGATTCAGTGAATAGTGTTACATCTAGACAAGTATCATAAGCTCATATCTCTCATATGCATACTGTCGAAAGAGAAACTACCACCGTCCTAACCCTCGCTACCGAAACCTTCAGCAACGGCCTAGTAGACATTAGACTTGACGAGATTCGAAAAGAATAAATCGCATATGAGAGATGGATCTAATTCTGCCCGGTAGACCGCATCTCTTGCTTGATTCGTTACTGAGCATGAACGTAGGAGGAGCTGTCCAGGAAGAGCCATGTCATCCTCGATTATCGTGTCGGCAAGATGTTGGTATCCAAGTTTCGAGACTTCATGTCGGCTTTTATAGTTTAGGGATACCACATTTCTAGCGTTTCGGCGACAAATATATTACTTTACCAGGCGAAATCTAGTGTTTGTACACCAAGGAACTTTGCAAGGAGACAGGCAATTTGCTCTATTCGTCGTGGCATTCATGCTACTAGAAAATGTAAATAAATCTGCGATCGTATATAAAGACAAAATGTGGTAGTCAACTTGGTCAGACCATCGACGGCCCTCTCAACTCTCAGAACACTGCAGACCAGTACTGCAGCTGAGTGCAGGGCACGGAATTCATTTCGTAAAGTTGATATTGCTAGGAGAGCGTTTATTAAATTCATTTCGGCATTAAATTTACCACTCGTGAGGGCCTTTTCAGATATGTATGTCTACTATCCGAGTGAAAAGCTCTGAAAAAAGTTGCTACCGAAATGGCTCGCACTACCCAAAACTTAACAACTTCATATATTCTAATAAGCAAAAAGAAAAGTCTATTCACTTAACAAATTATTCAACAGCAGAACTTCCTTTGAGCAAGAAAGCTTTCGGTCGACGGTCGCTGTCTTCGTCTTTAGCCGCAAATGACTCTGCTGCCTCTCTACTGCCAACAAATAATTCAAGGGGTTTCAGGACCCTCTCTCGATGATGGAGCTGTATGTCAAATGGTTGGTGTGGCTTAGGTCTTGGTTCCCAGTTCTCAATGGACAACTTTATACCGGTAGGTCCCTCAGAGCTCATACCAGGTAAAAATCGGGACTTTGAAATTCGCTTCTTAGTTTTGTGGTGTAGGAAATCTAAGACGCATTTCCTCGCAGAAGATAACGTGTATAACTTCTTTAGCACACTAGGCGTATCTTCTCTAACTATTTTCAACGAGTCCCTAAATCTCTCGTTTCTACAACTCAACCCGACCGTAATCGAAAAATCCAACTCATAGATTCACTGTGGATCACCACTGACAAACCCTCTCACACCTCTCCCACTTGCCTATATAAACAAACCAATCAACCCAAAGATCGAACTAACCATTGAGTATCGCAAATTAGTTGTGTTGGCTTTGATGTGTGTTGAGGTGCGCGGACATTCTGCTATTCCCACCTAACCAAGAAATGCCAGCAGAAAGTTGGAAAACTGACATGGAGGAAGGGGCGGAGGATGTTGGTATAGTAGAGAACATTAAACAGAGCGAGATAATTATCACCGAAACACGCCTCACTACCGAACTAAATCTCACCACCGATACTCCCAACTCAATATATCTCCTACAAGAAAATATCCTACCATCAGTCGTGGAGGTAATAAAGTAGGGCTTGCGCTCAAAATAATAACTAGATTTGGGTGTCCAAGAACGATGTGACCAAACCGGTTCGGGATGAGTCTTTCTGGGTCACGTACTGCCACCTAGATCTCTGGTAGCCAACAAGTCAGAGCAAGTGGAGGTTTATATACCCCTCTGTATGGCCTGTGCGTTAGAGAGGGAGTGGGAGTGTATTCACGTTGATGTGGGGATAGCAGGGAGGGAGGGGTTTCGAGATGGGGAAGGGAGGGGGTCTGGGAAGTTACCAACAATAGACTTCTATTGGTAATACTCTAAGGAATTTTGAGCCCTATGATGATGATTTAAGTCTAGAATAAAGTGATGCTAGAGTTTCAGATGTAGGAGGAGTAAGCTTGTTTCTCGGGGGTGTAAAAGAGGCTGTTGTGGAGAAGTGTGATCAGGCTTCAGATTCTAATATAACAAAATTGGAAAATTCGGCAACAAATAGGCTTGAAAAGGCAAACCGTTGAAAAAAGAGAGGAGAGAACTTCCACCAGACCAAGGGATTCCTGAAGACCAGCTCAGAAAACCTTTGGTACTGCGACCCTCATACAAATAGCCGTGGAAAGTGCCTTTGGTGCAACCTCAACTCTCAATAGAGCTGAAGCCGTACTTTAATAGCGTTGAGTGTGTTGAATAGAACACTGTCATGCCATACATCTCAACCCCGGTTGAAACATCATCTCCTCCTCCTCCTCATCACCCACAAACCCCCACCCCCACTTCCTCATAATCCCCCTCGCTCCCTCATCCATCCACTCGCCATTCCACACACCCAACTCCGTCAAACAAACCGCCATCTCCCCCGGACTATGCACACACAACATCTCCGCCTCTTCCCCAAACGGATTGTTGAATCCCTGAAATACACCTGCTGGAACAGATATGATGGAGCCGATGGTAGCATCTACTTCCTGTACGGGAGCGGTGGGGGAGTTTTCGTTGGTGGTTCCGAAGCGGACGGCGCCGCTGAGGATGTAGAATGTTGCGGAGGCGGCGAGGTGGCGGAGGAGTGGGAAGCCAGTGCTCTGTGGTGGGAGGGTGATGGTGATGAGGGAGTGTTGGGCAGTGCTGTCGAGGATTCGGATGGTGAGGGGGCCTATGGCGAAAGGGGGGATGGTGAAGGCTGGGATATGTTTCATTGTTGGCGGTACCGCGGGTGAGCGTTGACGGGATGAGGGTTGACGGGATGAGGTTGAGGGGCTTCCAGTGTTGATGTGGGGATTGCGAGACATCATGGTGGTTTGTGTTGGTGTACGTTTTTTTGAAAGTGAGTGATGCAGGTATGGTGATATCTGTTGTCCAAAGTTTTGGAGTGGTGATAGAGTGAATGACTGAATGAAGGTATGAAATTGACAACGTCAGTAACGATCCTTCCATCTGAAAACAAGAATGCACAAGACATATATACTTACTTGGCAACACCCTCTCACTTGAGAAGGAGCTGAAAGTTAAGAATAGCATACCCATCTCTGCGGTATGTAAGTAAGTAAGAATTGAAGCTCAAGCCTCATCGTATACCGGTACCTCACTACTTTACAAGCAGCAATATTGCCACCCTAGCAAGCAAGCCAGCCTCTTACTCCATCAAGCATGATAAGCTGTGCTCCTCCATGTGTTGATAACTGCCTAGCAGTTTCAAAACTTGTGACCAGATCTCAATTTTGAACTACCAGGAGAGATAAGATCTGGCGTGGCAAACAACTCAAAAACAAACGCAGATTGGAAATCATCTCCGTTCAGCTCGAAAATCTGTCTCCATTCGTAACTCATGATTGCCTCCCAGCCTCCTTGAGGCCATTCAGACAGTGAAGGTACAAACGGCGATACCGACATCAGGCAGTAAGTTAACGGGAAAAGGACGAATCGCGTTACGTAGAAGGACGGAGGAGCGGTACTTGGATGTGAATACTGGCATCGCAGAAGTATGACATGAGGTACAATTGCAAATACGTCGCGAAGTAACGCCGCAAACGCGCGAAAAACGCGCGGGCATAAAACCGGAGCCGAGAATGAAGCGAGAAAAGCCGTACTTGCAGCCTTATGAGGCTTGGAGCATTACGAAAGCCGTTGACATCGGAGAGGAGGGAAACCGGCGAGGTATTCATCGCCGGCGGAAAGTTCTCGTGGGCGCAGTCGCTGCAGTGAGGTTTTAAGGTTGCGTCATTAATCAGCCGGAGGAACAACAAACATCGCGAGCCGTCCTATTGGGTGCGGTCATTTGAATGACTAAGCTCTGATGCTGAGAGATGTATGCTATATGCCGCAGGATAGCAACCGGGTTGCAAAATAAAGAATGGTGAGATGTTTAGATGCGGCGTTGTGGTTCCAGGTTGGAAAAGAGTTGTGGCCCGTGAGGAGGAGCTGGGGGCTGAGTCACGGGGTTTGCCATAAGCGTCGTAACATCGCTACCTTGTTCGTTGTTCCATCTTTTCAATATCTATCCATTGGGTCTCATCAACTTCGACATCTCTCCAACCTTTTCGCATTATTCTTACCGTCAATGCATCCGACAGAACAAGTTGAAAGTCAGAAGACTCGTCCCAATCCATATCACCAAACACGGTGTTCTCTAAGACCCATCGACCCCTGTGTTCACGATGAATTCGCCGTATGAGTGCAGTACGTTGATGGAGGAGGCTCAGTGGTGAGAAACTCTGGGAATTGAAACCTGAAGCATTTCAAAGTCTCGTATTGATGAAAATACGCAGGTATTGATGGATTGATTGATGATACAATTCAGCATCCAGCTCCATGCGGCTCAAGCGAGTTTTGTCTTCAATCCTGCAATCAACCACGCAAAAATAGCAGCGAATACGAGTCTCGACAACTCATACCAACTTTAGCAATGTCATGGATTCTCACATACACATAATTCTTTCATTAAATTGTCATTTCGACTCATATCGAGTCAACTCCCATCTACTCAGAATCTTTCCAAGACAACGCCAGTCTTAGCGGGGGCTCACGTCATCTCGTCACTTCGCGTTGAATGTTAATTGTTTTTGTCTATATTGCTCAAGTCAATCCTTCTGTCCACTCCTATAAAGCAAGTACTCGGAAGCTTTCGATTTGGGGAGGATTCTATATATCTGACTTGCAAGTGCAAAAAAGCGCTGGCATTCGTTCTCCCATTTCCGATTTTGATATGCGGGACCATCTCCTACCAAAAGAATCGAACTTGAGACCGAAGAAGTCTTCGTTATAACATCATCAGTCTCCCATACCAGGCCTCGATATGCCTGATGATCAGGGGGGCTGAGATGAGAATGAGAGAGTTCTCGCGTTTTCATACCTATCTCTCATTTTGAGATCCCAATTCTCTTACATATTGCGGCAGCACGAGGGTCAAAGCGGGAGAGAGGGCAAGATTACAGTATGTACAGTATTTGGAAAGTTTACACTGCCGTAAATTTATAACTCTTACATTTCCAATCCTTCTAAACCTTGCACATTTCAATATGGCATAGGTCCAAACAACCGTTCAGCAAACGACACATAATCAGGACTCATTTTCTTCTCATGCTTTGCACTCAACAAAGAGTCAAACGCAAACTCCGTATACTCCATCCCCTCAAAAGCCGCACACACGGAACCACGCTCAGGTCGATGCGCAACCACATCATCTATCGTCACTTTATCCGCGCCGTACTTTTTCTGAAAAGGCCTCCACCACTTAGGATCCAACGGCGTCTCCCCAGCACCCAGATCCATCCACTTAGTCATAAACACCATAACACTCCCCCCCTCTTTCCCAATGGGTTTCTGATCGACGCGCCATTCGGTGAAGCAGAATTGGCATTGCATCAGCCCGACTTCATCAGGGCTCTGCTCACCAATCTCCAGATGAATCTCCCGAAGCTTGGGCTGCCGCTTCGCGTCGAAATAGTAGTTGGAAAGGCTGATGTGCCTGCAGACATCGAATTGGGTACTCCACGGATCCGACGTATATTCATACGCACTCGGTGGTCTTATCGCGGGAACGACCCAGATATACTGGTCCCGGACAAGAAAGGAACCCTCCACAATATGGATGGCGAAACTCCGTTGCCGTTTCGCAGAGGAAAACGTGGGTTCCAGAACGGTGTACTTTGAAAGAGAAGGCGGGATGGATAGTTTCTCGACGAGCGGGTGGTAGTCACTGCCCTGGCGCTCCAGCTTCATGGCCATACGGAAAATCGTCGCGTTAAAGCGATCGTGGAGGAAGGAGGGCAGCGCATTCGAGTCGTCGGCACGAAGACACGCTAGGTTGCGCGGCGGTTCGATCGTCACCCATTCAAAATCGTCCATAACCGCCCATATCTCTTCCATGGTTAAAAGACACCTTTTTGATCCATACCCACAATACCTATATGATCGACGTCGCTAGGACCACTTAGAGCCTCAAGGACCTCGCTTATATAAGGGGTACCCCATCAAAACAATTTTCTGGAAATCGAAACCATAATTAAATAAAATGAAAATTTAAAGCTGGTTAGTATTTGATGAAAGCTTTTTAATTATGTTTTTAATTTATTTTTAAGATAATATTTGATGATATAAATGCGAGTTAAAGTCTATGCTAAGGTACTCCGAGTACTACACCCTGGCATACATCCTGGCACCCTCAAATATATGTCTTTTAACCATGGAAGAGATACTATCGGCTCTGGCATTCTTGGGTCTTAAATGCATTTCCGAGCGCTCTCTCGCATACTCATTCGCCTTCGCCACATCGTGCAATTTCATGCAATGCAAACACAGCAAATGCGCCGGCAAATCCCTCTGCAGAAGATCCAAGAATCTATATCGCTCCGGAGACATCGCGAGACATTGCTCGAGATCTCCCAGCTACCATCAGCTAATCTCTCATCAAAACGCGGGTTCGCTGGGATTCCTTCTTTGAGAGTTTGCAGATGTTGGCTAGCGCTTTTGAGGATGACGTAAATGAGTTTGCAGCAAATGGTAAAGGAAACGGCGCATTCTGGCGCGAGGAAACTGTCGATGCTTCGGGTGGGATTTTGCTCAGGGATTTTTGGAATTGAGGTGGTGTGTCGATGTCTGGTTTTGCCGACTTCTTACGTCGGCGTAGCAGGGTGGAGAACTTCATTTTTGATGTGCTGTGCCTCTCAAAATATTACTTTGGGAGGGGAGATAAGTCTCATAAGAAAGATGATTAGTAAGTAGTAAATATGCTAAGGATGTTAGTTCGGCTCGGGAGTTGCTGGTAGGAAAATCTGGTAGCCGAACATCGGCACTTGACAGAATAAACCCCACGAAGACCTACCTATTATCATGAATTTCGAAAACCCCATCTGAATTGTCATAGAGACTAAGAGAGTGCATAAATACATACAACGATTTCTGTGAGGAAACGGCTCAATACGCGTTTTCCTACGAAGAGAGGAAGAGTTCCTAACCGAGCTCTAGGGACATAATAACTTTCGGCTCCACCATTCTATCATTCCCTCACAATTTCAAGACTGAAAATGGTCTCCCGGTAAAAGAGTTTCAACGGATAGAAACCACGAAAAAATATGTCATTGATAACAACGATAAATCTGCTTCATTCGAGGTTCAAAGGAAAATCAATAAAGCTAACCCCCCTTTATTTCGCTTAGATATCTTGCTACTATAGCAAGTTGTTCATAAGACTACTCCCTCACCCCTTTCCATCTCCAGGTACAATAAAACTTGATAATCTGAAGACAATACTGTAAGCCCACTCCCATTTTATCTTTTATTCTCTGGAGGAAATGAGGTACACTTCGCATTCGATCGTTGAATTATTGAAAAATTAAAATACAGTGAAGAATTACTGTATGATGGGAGACTGTTCTGATATGTGGGGGTTGAAAATCATAAAAGAGAAGGAAATTTTACTTCACTTTCTACTTGTCTGATTACCATATCCCTTCCATCTCCATCTTCATCCCCATCCCCATCCCCCTCATCCCATCCCACTCCCACTCCCAAACCCAAAAACCACCTATCGCCATCCCCTCAACCCCTCCCCTCCCTTCACCCTTCACCCCTCACCCCTCACCCCTCACCCCTCACCTCTCACCCCCTCACCCAATCACCCCCTTTCCCTCCCCCTCTTATCCCCCTCCCCTCACCCATCCTCCCATACAAACACCACCAACCATCCAAGAAACGTGGCTAGCGCATGGCATGGCAGATCTCCCACTTCAGGTCGTACAAGAGCGAAAGCGAAGCCAGGCAGCTAATTATTTTCTGGCTGGTTGGTCATTGTGCGACCAACCTCACCAACAGTCAACCTCACCAACCCAGCCTCACCAACCCAACCTCACCAACCTCACCAGCCCAAGAACCTATCATCTACAACTGTGTCCATACACATATTTAACTCCCAACACCCAGAAACAAAGGACTAGAGGAAAGGGAGGAAAGTTGCATTGTGACAAATAAACCATCCAGGAAATGCTAGGTACTGTATAGCACGAGAGATAAGAGCAATTGGTTTTGGGGTCCTCCTAATTACCGTGTCGTAACTGATTTTCTGGGGTGAGCACGACTTTCAATGAGCCAGTAATTTACAAGCTGACAACCAAAGCGAAAAGCCAAGACAAGCCGCTGTCTGCTGGCCGTTGTAACACCAGATCCACGTGGTAATCATTCATGGCTTGCATTCTCCAAGACAACTCAAGACTGACAAAAAGATGCTACTGTAATTTCAATGGAAACCAGGTTAACAAAAAGAATGATGAGAGCAGCACGAGAGAGAGAGAGAGGTTAAAAAGACGTTTTTTATTCTGCGGCGCGCTATGTCTAAAATTTGCAATTTGTAAGCTGACGAGGAAAGCAAATGTGGTATAACGTCAGTCCTAGCCTATGACGCCACAGGGTATCGTCTGGAAAAGAAAAGCAGCAAAGGTCGAAAGCCACCACGATAAGACTCCAAAGGTAGTGTACAAGTGCGTACAACACCAACATGGCTGCGTGTACCTCGGATCAAGTAAAATGTGAAAGAAGCAAATGTTGAGCCATTCCGTCCATGGGTCCAAGGCCACAATAATCTGCCATCTGCTGGATTTAAAGGCCTCGCCATCCCCAGATAGATGCTATCTTTACACCCTCTTTGATGTCCTCAATGCCCCACAATGCATCGGGAACAGGAAGATTATGCTCATCGCACGAACACTCCTCGATCGGCTCCATTTCACTCTCCGAATAACAATGGCCACAGGTACACATATCTTGGTCTTCGAATCTCATATTGTTTATGTTGTCGAGGTGGTGTTCCATTATTTCCGTTGGCCACTCCTCAAATAGTTCCATGGGACCATCGCCAGAAGGAAGATCCAGTTCTCCGGCCCATTCCAAGTCATACATCACCAGGGCCTCCTTCAATCCAGTCATGATTGATACCCCTTTTTTGACAGTTTGGAATGGATCAAAGACCAAATCATCCCAAGTTTCGAAATCCCTGTCAAGGTTGGAAGCAACAGCGAGATATTTGATCTGGCTCTTTTCTTGAGGTGTTAATGCTCCCAAAAGAAGCATGACTTGATATTGTAATTCTTGAGGAATCAAGAGTGTGTCGAGAGAGAAGTTGAAGGAAATTCTTGCTTCATACAGGGCATTGCCAAAACACAAATGATAACGATGCGTGATGGCCGCACGGGAATCGCGACAAACTCCAAGTGCAGCGGGTGGAGGCACTCGGGTGTAGAAGCCTCGCTCTTGGCTAAACTCCACCTCAATTATACGAGGCTTGACGGTGAGTTGCCATATCATCAACTTGAGCTACATTACATGTTAATAATCTTGATCTCATTTGAATGTAACGAATTTCTCACCTCAGCTGGGAGCTTCTCGAAGATGGTGAAAGATTTTAACGGCTTCGACCTGGGCGGCGCTTTCTTGAGGCCTCTGACTTTGCCGGCCTTGTGCCTCGATTTTTGGGACGGGGGAGATGATGGGGAGGTCGCTGAGAAAGAAGCAGAGAGGCTCGCCGTTGCCGAACGTAAGGTTGGCGCCATGATGTCTTGATGTCTTTGATGTCCCTGACGTGAAGGAAAACCCGCGAAGATTTCAGAAAGGTGTTTCGCCGCGAGATGGCCTACAGCGTACAATCATTAGTCGTTTTGAGTCTCAATCTGTCAGATGTTTTGGCACAATAAAGTTCAAAACGGGGGACGGGTAAAAAGGCCGATGTCTGTCCCGTTTTGACCTCGATTCTTTCAGATGATCTGGCACCATGAGGTAGGTACCTGGGTAGAAAGCGGGAGTCCAAAGCTGCCCCGACCTCGTTTTGGCCTCGATTCTCTCAGATGGGCTGGGATAACGAGATTCAAGGTGGCAGAATGGCAGGCCAATCACAGTGGTATAAATTGATGGGTTGCTGAAACTCACCTTGTGTAAGTAGAGTGGAGGGAAACTGGTTGAAGAAGTTCCGTTGCGGTTGGTGTTTTATGGAAGATGGAAGATGGAAGACGTGGGGTTGGAACGGTGCCGGCTGGGTGCTTTTTAAAACACCAATTCCGACCGTTCCAAGCAAGCTTCTTCGCTAAGCGGCCAGATCACGCGTGAATGCGCTTAGGACAAACAATTGTAGGCGAATACCTCGTAGGTAGGCGGATAGGGGCGACTATGTAGTGATTAGCGCGCAGACAAAACGAGGTTATCTCCAACCACTCCGAACCAACATGGAACCTCCAGCTGAGTGAGCCTCGAGGTCGCGATGTCGCAGGTCACGAGACCAAGATGCAAGTCGCGTCAGAGGCTTGCAAGTGCAACGCGTCACTACCGGACCTCACTATATATATATCGGTACGCAACATCAGATCAGATCACTTACAGTTGACGGTTCTCCCTGCGACGCGTTGCAGCTCTCCAATTGCACTGCGCTGCTCTGCTTGGTCTGATTTGATCTGATCACGATGATCACGAGAATTGACCTTTTGCGCGCAGGCTGGCGTTTGCTGCACCTTGATCTGAAGGTCGGATTGGGAGTAGAGAAGTGGAGAGTGGGCGCGGTGCGAGATGTTGAAGACACCTGGGCTGATGACTTGGACAGGCACCGTCCAATCAACGTGGGCAGGCAGGGCCAGAAAGACAGAGCAGTTGTCGTTTTTGCTCCCGTCCGAGCGGGCGGAGAGACGCGCAAGGTCCCCCGGTGGCGTCGCTAAAGATAGTCACGTGAGTACGCTAATGCAATGCCATAACGCTAGGCTGTTCTGGGCATATCTCCCCTTTAACGGGCGGGTCTTGGCGTGGCCCTCGTGCGGAGACAGCAGAGCGACCACAGCGACCATTTAATTTCTCGAGTTGCACTGCTTTGCTGCTTGCAGAGCTCACCCAAACACACGTCCTACCAGAATCCCCTGGTTTTTTCTGCTCACCACTTCGCCCAGCGCAGAATCACAGGATTCCTCCATTGTTGTCCGCTGCTTCAATCCGTACGTCCCGATCTCCTCTGGCACTGCTGCTGCTGCTCACCCTCTGGCCGGGGCGCATTTTAAATGACAGCTCGCCCATCCCTGCCCATATTTTGAGCAGCAACCCCCAAGCCAACCCAACCCCTTTTACCGCGAAGGTGGTCCAAGAGCCCATCCCATCCACGTCCAACTCCAAAACTTTTTGTTACATCTTCCAACCTCAACCCTCGTACTGACCTTCACGCGCCCGATAGAGCGATCCCTACTCCGTACCGCCATATTTCAACCCCCATCTATTCCTCTCCGTTGCAATAGTTGCGAGACGAGAGTGAACGGCAGCAAAAGTCAAGAAAGTCAAGAAAGTCAAGACCTGGTACGTAATTCTCCTCCTCCTGGCCCTCGTATCCACCACTGCACCAAAACAATGCGCATCTTCTCATCCGCACATTTTCCACTTCCCCATCAATACGAGCCTGAAGTTTGTGGCCGCGCATGCTCGAGTCTCACGAGCTCATCTGCCACCGGCGCAGAAAGACATTGCAAGTTTACACGGAAGCTAATCGGAACCTTCAACCTCCCAGACTCTAATTTCAACGCTTGCCTTCATCAACCTCCATCGATCCTTCTTCAACCACCATCAAAACAGAGACAATGGGTAAGCAATACTTTTCCTTTCAAGCAGCGAGTCCCCGCTGGCAATTGTTGAACACCCTCGCTCCCGACACGGAAATACCTGCAGCGACTTTCAATCCGTACAAACACAACGCACACATTCTTCCTAGCGGTGGCAATTGACCTGCGACCGGTATCGACCTGTGTGTGAGGAACTTGCATGAGCCGACGCATCTTTTCGGGCATTCTACCACATATTGTCGACGGATTGAGCGCGAGTCGGTATATTTCTCCGGGACCTTCTCACCATGCCGACTTCGCTCGCTGGGCTTCTGGCTCAACCACGAGTCTCGAGATCTGATAGCAATCCCATGGTCTTGTTGATGCCCGCCAAGGAAGCAGAGGCTGCTGGCAGCTTCAATACATATCCTAGGACTCAAGGTCGTCAATACCACCGTCCCACTTCTCCTACTCAATTCCGCAGCATGTTAGACGTTGAGGAACCACCGAGCCTGTGTTCCATCAGTATCGAAGCCGAAGAATCCATGGAGGACTGCTTCATCGAGAAAATCAGTCAGAAGGCACAAAAACATAGAACGAATGATTGGGCTGACATTTTATGTTTCTACACAGCTACAAATGGCGCCCCAGCGGCACCCACCCGAGCTTCGCCAGCACCAAATGGCAAACCTGCAACCCCTCAGGAACAGCAAATTCCACAGAGCGTGAGCTCATCGGATCCAAAAATTGCAGCCCAACAGGCTAGTGATATGAGAAATATTGTTCGACGAAAGTTGACTGGCTACGTCGGTTTCGCAAACCTGCCCAACCAATGGCATCGCAAGAGTGTTCGTAAAGGATTCAACTTCAACGTTATGGTAGTTGGTATGTATAGAATAGCCTCGCGTTAAAAGTGAGCATTCTGCTAACTAATATAGGCGAATCTGGCCTGGGGAAATCGACCTTGGTCAACACCCTTTTCAACACCTCTTTATACCCACCCCGCGAACGCAAAGGACCCAGTCTCGACATCATCCCAAAAACCGTTGCAATTCAGTCAATAAGCGCCGATATCGAAGAAAACGGTGTTCGTTTACGCCTTACCGTAGTTGATACACCTGGCTTTGGAGATTTCGTTAACAACGACGCGTCCTGGCAACCTATTGTGGATAACATTGAACAAAGATTTGATGCCTATTTGGATGCCGAGAACAAGGTTAACCGCATGAACATTGTTGATAACAGAGTCCATGCTTGCGTTTACTTCATTCAGCCAACTGGTCACGCTTTGAAGCCACTTGACATTGAAGTTATGCGCAGACTCCATACCAAGGTCAACTTGATTCCAGTTATCGCAAAGGCGGATACCATGACCGATGAGGAAATTACTGCTTTCAAGGCAAGAGTATGTACTTGATGAATACTTCTTGGTAACGTTGAGCTAATTTGTACTAGATTCTCGCGGATATCAAGCACCACTCTATTCAGATCTTCGAGGGTCCTCGTTACGAGCTTGACGACGATGAGACAATTGCCGAGAACAACGAGATCATGTCCAAGGTTCCCTTCGCAGTTGTCGGTGCCAACTCCGAGATTACAAGTGCCGATGGGCGTAAAGTTCGCGGTCGCAAGTACCCTTGGGGTATCATTGAGGTGGATAACGAGGAGCACTGCGACTTTGTTAAGCTCCGCCAAATGCTTATCCGAACACACATGGAGGAGTTGAAGGAACACACCAGCAACGCGTTGTACGAGAACTACAGATCCGAGAAGCTCACCGCAATGGGTGTTGCTCAGGATCCAAGTGTTTTCAAGGAGGTTAACCCAGCTGTTAAGCAGGAGGAAGAGCGCCACTTGCATGAGCAGAAGCTCGCAAAGATGGAGGCCGAGATGAAGATGGTCTTCCAGCAAAAGGTTGCAGAAAAGGAGAGCAAGTTGAAGCAGAGCGAGGAGGAGCTATACGCTCGTCATCGCGAGATGAAGGAACAACTAGAGCGCCAACGAATGGAGTTGGAAGAGAAGAAGTCAAGAGTGGAGAGTGGACGACCAATAGAAAAGGAAGGCAAGCGAAAGGGATTTTCTCTCCGTTAAGGCGCCTTTCCCGATTTTACGGATATACCCTCTTTTTCACGGCGACGCGACAATTACCTCTACTTTCAATTCTTGTCTCTTTAATCATGGATCCTTAATACTTACTGCGCGGTAACGATGGAGAGCGGAGGAGCAATGGGTTGGCACGACATTCCAGCTTCTGTGAGGCTGATTTGCCTGGGTTGTGCGCGAAGCGGGTGAATCGGTGGAGTTTGCTTCATACAGGATGAGCAGATAAGACACGGGTCGAAAAAAAAAAGTCGAACGAAATTGGCCCTCAGCAAATAGTTTCCTTCTTTCTCCCATCCACTCTTATGTGTGTTGCCGGCTTTCGGGTTCAATCTGTATTTATTATGATAGCTTTGAGATTTGCTTCTCCTTTGGCTCACTCCCTTTTTGTTTCATTTATTTTTCGAAGTTTGTCATCACGAACGAAAAATGGGATGTTTTTAAGTCTCGAAGCGACTGTTGCAAAGCTAGCTCTCTTTTTTGTTGTCCTCGTCGAATTCTTGATTAGTTTGCATACAATGAATGTCCATTGATAATGAATTGCTGCTGCACCATGGGTGTCTGTCAGACTGACTGTACGTGAATTGAGGATTTTCAATTAAGAGTGATGATATTGGCTTTTCGAGTGTGTGATGGGTTTCAGAGTTGAGGATGGTGGTGGTGGTGGTGGTTCCTTCTCCCGTAGTATTTTACTTTTACTTGGCTTATTACAATAATTTGATATTGCCCTTTTTCTTGATTGGGATTTTTGATGTTTGATATGCTTATCTACTAGTATGTTTGAGATTCTAGGGGGGGAAGTTTGGTCTCGGTAATTCTTTCCTTTGCCTTAGGATAGTGTGGTTTGAATTCATATCTTATAATAATGAGTGAGTTGTTCGGGGTACTATAATCTTTTCTTTTCCTCGATGGCCGCGGTAACGGTTTTGTCGATTTGATCTGCATGCACATGGAAAGAAACGAGGGTACGTACGAGCGGCTTCCACGCATTCCATCTATTCCTGACAAATTCATACGCTTACTCACCCCCAACATAAAAAAATCCCCCCTTCCAGAAACATGACCGCATACCCACCCCAACATCACCTCCCACTCCCTTCTACGAACTGAACCCTCAAAGCATATTTCCGGTAAACAATTCGGAAGTTCGAAATCTCAATTCATCCGCATGCCAAAGGGAAAGGAAAAAGAGCGGCTCGTGCGAGTCGCTCGCCCTCAGCACTTCTACTTTAGGAAGGTACATATACATACTCGTATATTATGAAATGCTAGACAAATCAACATAACCATTGACCTTATTGCCATGCTGTTCGTATGTGGCACAGACGAAATGTAGTTGAGGCACTGGAACCCTGCTCCCACATGGTTTTCATCTCTAGTTCTATTTTCTTATAAAGGTTGATCATATCTCTAATTTCAGTCCAAGTCAAGTTTCTTGAACCCAGTTCACCATCATGAAACTCCTCGCTTACCTCCTTTCCCTCGCTTCCGCAACCGTCCTACTACACCCCCCCGGCCCCCTCGAACTCGGCACCACAACAGCCCAATTCGTCGACTACTCCCGTAATGCCTCATGGAACAGCTCTTTTGGAGGTCCCCCCTCTCCCCGCATAATTCCAATTTCAGTCTTTTATCCTCTGGGTAATCTGCCTTGTTTAGGGGGATATGAGAGTCAGTATCTCCCGGAGGTTATATCTGAGTTTGAGAGGCAGGGTTTTAAAGAATATGGGGTTTTGGGGGGGATTGATTATGCGGGGTTTAGGAGTCGGTTTTGGGATTCTTGTTCTGGAGGGCCGGAGGACGGGGAAGGAGGGGAAGAAGGATATCCAGTCGTTTTTTTCTCACCAGGGTATGGAAGGACTAGACTTCTATACGATGTCCTAGCCCAAGCAATCGCCAAACACGGCTACATCGTCCTCACCATCGACAGTCCCTACGACGTCGACATCTGCATCCTCTCCTCGGGCTCAATAATCTACGGAATCGACGACTCCTACTTCACCGATGCGCAATACGAAGCCGCTATCTCCGTCCGCGTGGCGGATTTCCAATTCCTCCTAGACCAGCTAGCCAATGAAACTGCAGTTCATGAACTGCTTCCGGAAGTTCCGTATGCTTTTAAGGTGGGCAAGGGAGAGGTAGGCGCTTACGGCCATAGTATCGGTGGTGCTGCGGTGGGTAATGCGTTGAGGGTTGATGAGAGGTTTAGGGGGGCGATTAATATGGATGGGAGTATGTTCCCACCTTCCTCCACCCTCGGTATCTCCAAACCCTTCATGTTTTTCGGCGAACAGACGCATACGCATTTTAACGATCCGAGTTGGAACTCAACATGGGCCCTCCTAAGCGGTTGGCACACGGAAATCTCTCTCAACAATAGCGAACATTCCACGTTTGGGGACTTGGCTTTTCTTGTGAAGACGCTGAATTTGAGGCATACGGGGAACGAGAGTTTGGTTGTGGGGCTTATTGATGGGGGTACAGCGATGCTGGATGAGGTTGCGGTTACGGTGGGGGTTATGGATTGGATTTTGAAGGGGAGGGTGATGAGTCCGTTGATTAAGGGGAGTAATGTTGGGTACCCGGATATTTTGTATGTGGGCGATGCGTGTACGGTTGTGGATTGGTGTTGGTATAATACGACGAATAGTACGGAGAGTTAAGGGGCTGAAAGGAGAGGTTATTGGTGGTGTAGAGATTGGTAGATATGTGGTTATGAGGGTGTACGATTTTTTTGGTTACTGTGACTTTGTGCTACTAAGGGTGTGAGAATTCTTTTCTCGTTGATGAGAACGCAGGTTTTGTTTAGATCTTGGGTGAAGTGGTGATTCGAATGAAACCGCTTTAGGGGAAATATGTGAAATGCTGATGAGTTCTCTTGGGGGTGATGTATTCCTGTCCATTGGAGGACCATTGCTAGATACTATTATCTCTTCGTGCGTCTTTAACAACATCAATAATTAGAGGGGACACAGAGAATAGACTAGCAAATCCTCAGCTACTCAAATCCTTTTCGCATAAATAAAGTGGAGGGTGGTTCGCTTAAAAAGGTGGGCTACTGGTTGGTCCTAGCCTCCCCCCCGAAAACGATAAAGAAGCAGAAACACATTCCTAATTGCACGGACCGCCGGTCCCATTATAGCCATTCCCTTTGGTCAGAATTCCCTCTTTTGGACGTGTGCAAGGGTCACATTTTTGTGACTGTGTATTATTAATATTTGTTAGTAATAGCTATAGGGGGAAGAGAAGAAGAAGAAAGAGAAGAGAAGAGAAGGAGTGATTCCCACCACCCTGCACCCTCCTCCAGCGTAGATTGCAGGAGAAGTCAGATTTTTGTACAAATAGAGGATTCCTTTTCGGTCAGTTTTCATGCCTCTTCTTCCTAACCACTCCTCTCCTACCTGCATGCCCTCTCTTCGAATTCCTACCTACCTTCGCTCTTCTCACGATGACTCCTTTCCGGCCTTCGCCACTTCCACTAACTTTGACGTCACAAAAGGAGGTTATTCCCACTTCCAGGTGGCGAAGGTGGCGAAACACTTTCAGGTTTTCCTTCGATCGTCGTCGAGGCACGTGTATTCCACTTTCAAGTGAGCATATAAGGCGACGCTGAATGTCCTTTTATCTTCTCTCTCTCTTCTACAGCTCACCAGAGTGCCGCAAGTGCAGCTGGGAATAGCCTCAATTCTGGGCGACGGTGAGGTTGCTTACGTAGTACGTCGTGTGATATAAATGTGGAGCTCCCCAGAGCCAGCTCCGGCTAGTTGTAAAAGACGCACGAAGAGATATTTTACTGGTATGGAATTTTAACTTATTGAATGTGAATTCAGTGTTCGGTTTCTATATCCCGCCACTATAAGTTCTCTCGAAACAGGAGGCTATAGTTATTGTAGACTTACAATTCAGGAAAGATTTCCTTGAATTTTGCAGCAGTGATGTAATGGCGATGTGGTTAACTAAGGCATGGATGATGGAGGATAGGGTTTCATTCTACATGTTCGCATTCTGCTCAGTTGGTTCTTGGTACTATATTGGTAGGATTATTTGGATTTGTGTTGTTGTTTCCACCTAAGTACAACGCAATGTGTACCTGGGTACTTGGCGTGGAAAAACTAGACATGATAATCGAGATGATTATAATAAGAACGACCTCCCCCCCACCTTTTCTCTGAAATATCCCGACATCTGCGCCGAAGACGAAGCCTGTTGTTTCTTTGCTGGCTCCGACTAGTATGGATCCCGCGCGCAAGCTAGATTGTGAGTCTCTGCGAGCCCAGATCCGCTGCTCTTCTTCGTAGTCAACTATGAAATAGCTTTAGTAGTCCCCTTCTGCTCTGAGTCCATGCCGTGATAGTATCCCTTAACCTCGCGAAACTTGAATACTGGAGCTACCCAGTTTGAGCAGTACCGGAGGTGTATCCAGACAGTCTCGATATATTCCTCTTTAAGTCCTTTCCGGGAAATGAGTGATCTCTTATACAATCTTCTCGTATTCGTCATGATAAAGTTCTTTGCGGTCCGCCACTCTGCTTCCTCCCATGTTGCTGGTACTTTATGCAGAGTATCGCCGCGCCGAACCTTTATGTAAAGAGAGGGTTCCTTAGGAGGCGTGGACAAGGTGATTTGTCTGGAGAGCAAGGCGATTGTTTGCTCGTTTGTTGTCGAGTTACCGATCCGGTAGCCTCCAAGTACCAGGGTAACTAGATCCACCAAGTTAGATTCTGTCGTCAACTAGATGTGTAGATAGCGGTGAAGGAGAAGTGTTTTCTTGTGCGCAGTAACACCGGGGACGGACAAAAAAACTCGGGTTCAAGTGACTTACTTTCACGCACGCCGAGCAATGCCATGTAAGCCTGAAGATACATCGAATAGTCTGCGTCACCACAACTTAAAGCATGCCAAGTCTGCAGGTTGATTGCAATACGGGGGACCTTCATAGCAGCTCTCTCTAATATGTAAACATCTTGCATATATCCACGAATCCTTTCGAACCACCAAATCTCCCTTGCGTCATCGCGGTAAGAGTCATCGATGAACCACAGAGTATCAAGTTCGAGATTGGCGTAGATCGTTGGTTGACCGGGTGGAGTGAATTCGGGATAAGGACGTAGAACCTTCAGCGCTTCATGTCGCGCCTCTCGATTGACGTGAAGAAGATGCGAGTTGCCGGTGCTCGAACGGATAGGCTGGTGGAGACCTTGTTCGCCTTCAAGAAGAATAGTCAGTATGTAATCACCAGTGCCATCCGTATTCGATCTACGTACTTGTAAATTCCAAAGTTGCAATCGATATGATCTGCGGCTCTTCCAAAGCTTGGTTCCATATCTTGACCCTCAACTCTGAAGGCAGCCGCCCAAACAAGTGGAAGACTGCTTGTGGCATGTTGCTGCTTGGTGTTGTTGTGCGCAGAGGTTTCGATGTGTGTTGTTGAAGATGATGTTGCAACTTGGCAGGCAAGAGGGGTTGATATACACCGCTGAGCACGGTCCAGGCACTAGCGGACACTATGATAGCAGGTATTATAGCCCGCGCCGCTGTGTATTCACTTGAATTGAAAAAATGTTATTCGCAAAGTGGTTCTATTCTAGTTCATGCACTCTGTATTTGGCAAGATCTTAAAATTGATTATCTCGATGCATCGTAATACGAAAAATCCTCTCCGATTATCCCCTAGCTTCACGAATCTTGATTACTGGGCATACCCAGTTCGTACAACCCCACAAGTGTTCATGCTTAGGGTCACTCTCAAGCTCTTCGGCACTGACAGTAATACCACTGTCCAAATAGCCTTGTCTTGTTTTCAACCTCTTCTCGTTGGCGAAGACTAGCCCCTCTGTGAATTGCCTCTCCAGCTCCTCCCATGTCACTTCCTCTTTCCATTGCCACCCATCGGGAGCTTGATATGGTTTAAAGGAAGGCGGGACGAAGGTGATGTGTTTGGAATTGATAGCTTCGTCATAGTCTCCGACCACAAGCGTCACTAAAAGAAGAATTAATCGTTGTCACTAATGGTTCAAAGTTCACAGGGAGGTGAGGATACATATTTGTATCCAAGTATCTCGCAAGGAAGCTTAACTTGCATAGTTCGCAAGAACGAAAGCCAGAAAATGTAAGTGACGTACCTTCACGCGCCCCAATTAACCCCAGAACAGCGATGGGACTCCTCCAGAGTAACCAGCTGTTCAGATGAATCGCAATACGAGGCAACTTCCTCAAGCTGGAGAGGTGAGCTGCAGACTGACAAATGAAGCGGCCATGATTATGATCATAATCTGGCCACCAATGTTTGGAAATCGCGACCCAACGATTGGCGTAACCGGAAATGTCAAGCCAAACTGTATCAGTTTCGAGATTCGTGAAAATGGTTGGTGGATGGGGATTGAAGCCTGCGGTGGTTTGGTAAGGACGTTGGACCTTGAGAGCCTCATGGCGTGCTTCTTGGTTCACTCGGAGCAAATGCGAGTGGGAGTAGCCATTAAGCGGGTCGGCACCAGTGGCTAAAAGAATAAGAATCAGTATGGATGACTACTTGTAGGGCTGCAGAGGAAACCTGGATACCTTCGACTCCGGGTTCTCGGGCACGAATTACCACAACCTGTCCCTCCTCCAAAGCCATCTTCCATATCTCAATCCTCAACTCCTTGGCCAAGTCTCCGAATCTCTCAAAAGTCGTCGGCGGCATATTGATCGACCTAGCCTATGTCGCCTAGCAGTGTTGCGCGCGTATGTATCGAAGTGTGGTGACCACAACGTAGGTTGACGGGGACCTGCTCGATTGAGGGTGAGGGTTTGACGAGGAAGAAGAAAGAGGGCGTTGACCGGGAAGTTTTAATAGCAGTTACCCACGAGCCACACGCTTGCAAAGGCGCTAGCTACTGTAGGTACTAGCGCACGGGCCACTCTAGCCGGGGTTATAAGCCTCCTAGGAAGCGTAGCCTCCTAGTCTGAATCATCAATCAATACAACAAGCATATAGGCCCCATCGTGAGCTCTATACCCGTTATTATAACTAGGAGTTAATGAGTACTCTGCTCATTACTACTAGCAACTGTATTATTCGGCGTACTTGAGTATTGTACTCGAGTATACCGACAGCTACAAACAAACAGAAAACCCCATTCACCTCAATGTCGTCACACGGTGATTGTATTGATGGTGATCATGTAAAGGCTGATAGGAACGCGCTGTGACTCGGCAATATTCACTCTAATACAGTAAAAAAGTCAAATGAAAGCTTCTGATATGGAAACGATCTGTGGATTGTAAAATGAGATATGGGCTCTTGTAGCCTTTGTGTTTAGAAGTTGCCAAGTGAAAATCAAGGTACATAACATATCAAGGAAGCCAAGAGAGTGTTCGCTAAGAGAAAGAATAGTGCCCGTTGAGTTCAGTTTCAAAAATATTTCCTCTCATATCAATTCCCAGTTTGTATTTCTGATACTGCAATGAATAGAGAACTTTGTCCTTTAGCCGCGAACTTCCGTGAAACCCCAGAATGATCGTCTCAACTTCCCAAACTATCCTCTAACCTCTCGATACTTGAAGACCGGCGTTACCCAATCCATAGCCGCATAACCACTCTGACCCCCCCATGTATTATCAATCACTTCAGAGCTAAGAGCGCTAGCCAAAAATACATTTCTACAGTCCAACAAAATGGCACGTATCTCCGCAAAGTTGTCTATCTCCTGCTTATCCAAATCACCCCACGAGGTTTCCTGGGTTACAGGAAGCGAGGGAAGACCCCTCTGAAAATGGTCATCCCTGTATATGTACAGGCCTTCGTACTCATGGGGTTGTTTAGAGGGCGGTGCAAACGAGATGTTCTGGGAGCGGATGGCATTGGAGCAGTCTCCTACTACGAGTGTTACTAAATTTTTGACAGTTAGTTACCATCATCGACAAGCTTGAGCAGAAGACGGAAGTGACAATAGATGTGCGACAAGCTATGACTCACCTGTCCTACTCTCAGTGTGCGAAACAACAGGTATGAACTCGGAAGAGATGAACAGGGGGACAACGACCCGAAGAAACCCACACTCATACTTTGTACAAGGGGACGGATACCAGCGCATTTGAACAGCCTGATGATTGGATGAAAGCGATGGTGCTACTTGACATTATATGGTACAGAGTTTTGTGGGTCCGTTGCCGTGGCAGAGGAGTAGGCGAGGCGGCGTCGGCGTCGGCGTAGTTGTTGGCGGGCGGGCGGGCGAGCGACGAGGAAGCTGAAGGCGATGGGTTGACGAGACACACGTGCGGGCCGTTTGTTAGTAGAGGCGATACCTTTCGACAAGTTCGATCCATGGACAATTCGATGCTGAGGTCTTGGTAGTGTGGCTGATATATGGTGTCTCTCTCAACAAGCATGGTGTTGATGCATCACACTCGCAGCTTTGCAGGCAAGCTTTACAGCCGCGCAAAGTGAGCTGGAAAGATCGACTGCAAAGCTGCACGATCGAAAAGACCAGCTGTTTGGTCATGGCGATATCGCCAGAAAGGATACTTTGAAATGCATCTTTCCACCACTCTTCTTCCGTTCGAATTGTTGCGGCGGGTCGAGGACGCTTGAAGATATCGTGCATATATTCCAGAAGTTCGCATAAGATCGAAGAGTGACTCAAGAGTTGAGATCGAAATGCATCTTGAAGATCATTATCTTCAAGCCAACATTGGTTCTCCAGAAAGGGTCGAGAAATAGCGACGATTGTGTGCCAGTGGCCACAACCTTTGCTCGAGGACTCCAGCTTGCTAAACATCTGAGATGATCAGAATGATTTGCCATCCAGTAAAGGCTGGGGAGAGTAGTTCTTCCCCGCCCGTTCAAGATAGCATTCCCAAAGGTCTCAAAGTCCGCAATCTAGAAGCCCAAACACCAAGCCAAATTCGATATCGAAGACAAAGCGGTGCAAAAACAATTCCTGCAATATGGATTTGGCAAAGAGATGAATGAAAAAAAGGACGAGGTGCTGAGCAGAGCTCTATTTCGTGGTACGAAGTATCGTTGCGTTCTTCGACGATAAAAGAAAGAAAGAAAGGAAGGAAGGAAGTAGGAAGAACTCTCTCCTCGAACCGGATTACCCCTCTTTCGAAGAGCCATTCAAACACAACAATAGCAAGTGCTAGCGTGAATAACAAATGAGAGACTGGCAGTGGCACTTGACCAACCAGCCAATCAACCACATCTTTATTCTCAATGAAACAATACAATTTGAACCCTCAGGCTTCAACACCGAAACGCAAACACAGATTCAAATCTTCTTCTCTCCTTCGGGCCCTTTCGTCTCCTCCGTCTTCTCCACCCACCAAGCGCAACATCTCCAACGCCCTTATTGGAGACCAAGATCTCAACACTCCCCAACCACAAACACAAACACCGCAAAACAAAAAAGAAACCAAAAAGACTCTGCAAACCCAAAGAGCGGCTCGAGGATTTGAGATTCAAGAAGATAAATCGCAGAACGCAAAAAGCCACACAGCTTTCTCCCCTCCCCTCTTACCTCTTCCACCCCATCTTTCCAACCCTAAAAACACCACACAAACACAAGCACTTGCACAATAAAAGAACAAAAGAACAAAACCAAAAAGCCTTCGCAAACCCAAGAACAGCCCGCAAAATCGCACAACGCAAAAACACACACACACTTACCTCTCTCTTCCCATTCTCACCTCCTCTCTCCCCCTCTCCCCAACCTCACCAACATCAGAACCCCCAAAAATGAAAGAACAACTCTGCAACTCCCCGCTCCTCAACTCCAAGTTCTTCAGTCGACAAAACAATGCCGTTATCCCACCTCAAAAACTTCCTCACCACCAAGTGACGTTGACGTTCCTCACTTAGCGCCTCCCGAACATATCCACTTCCCGGCTTGGCATCACCTTTCTTACTCATCACAACCCCCAAAAGTCCCTTCGCCTAGTCAAAACATGCACTTGAACTCTTCCTCTGTCTATTTCTGTTGACCGAGAATGATGTTTCTGCTAGCAGGATGTAGAGTATATAAGCTAGAGAGTTACCCTCCGGTTTTTGCCCCGCTTTCTGCCCCACTGTCTAACCTATTTGAAAAAAAATTGCCTCTCTTAAACGTTTTAAGTGGGGGATTTTTGGGACTTTGATTAATATAATACAGGAGAAGGAGAAGGAGAAGGAGCAGGAGTAGTATAACCTCACTTTTCATCCCACTTTCTCACCGCTCAACACACCACCCCCTCCACCCCCCTCCACGCTCTCTTCCAGAACTCCCAGATTTATGTGTAAACCGAGCATTTCTTGTGAGCCATTTTTTATGCCCGCCCGCCCTAATCACACCTTTTTTCCATCTCTTATACCCCTATTTACGCCGGAATAGCTTCATTCCGCCCCCAATTTCCCAAAACTCCCCACTTTTGCACACCGCAACGCCCTATTACTGGGAATAGCTTCATCCAAAGGCCCCCACTTTTGCATTCCAACACTCTGTCATTACATCCCTACGCTCCGTCACTGGCTGGGAATAGCTTCATTCTCACCCCCAAATACCTTCACTTTCGCACACCGCGACGCTCTATCGCTGGGAATAGCCTCATTCACGCCCCCAAACCCCCACTTTTGCATTCCAACGCTCCGTCACAGGCTGGGAATAACCTCATTCTCGCGCCCCAAATACCCCCACTTTTGCACACCGCAACACTGGGAATAGCTGCATTACCTAAGCCCCCCCAGACCCCACTCTTGCATTTAAACGCCCTCTCACTGACTGGGAATAGCTTCATTTATGTACGCCCCGCAGGAGCAGGGGGCTAGTTTGGGAGAGCAGAAATGAGTGAATTTAGTCAAGAAAGACGTTTGTTTGTCTAGGTGGAGGATGGTACGAGTACCTGACTGTATGCAAGGTACCTCCCTACCTCCCTCTTAATCATCGGTTACAACAAATCGACGTTGTGAAATTCAATTCAATTCTCTCTACCCAGGTATCCATGGCCACTAGCTGCTAACAGTTTTCCTAGGCGCTCGTGAGCATTTCACTTTTTTACGAGCGCCTAGAGGAACAACGCACAAACACTCACACCATAGCAGCCGCCAAGTGACCCATGCGCTGCCACATCACATACTTTCACATGCCAAAACCCTCCCCACAACCATCACCAACCATCATACCAAGAACAGCAAACAAGAAACCACTTAAACCCAAAATACGTTTGCATATCGGGGGGAAATCATTCAATTATTACAGCTACGTCAGTAATAATCATAATTGCTAGATGCCCCTCGAATTTGAATTGCATCCGGTGAATCAAACCGTTCACTTACACGAGCGCACATATACACCAGGAAGATTCACTATTGAAAGACTCCAAGTTTGGTAAACGCGAAAACGAAGGTTTCAGGGGGGTCAGAAACTCAGGCAGTTTTGAAACCGTCTGGATCATCATAAATTTATATCTTGTTCTATTATTGCCTTGCTTAACCTAGCTTGATATAACCATTGGTCTTTTGCAAATGCGTAGGAAATCCCTAAATCGTACAGCCCCGTGTATCCCTTAATCGTGAGAACAAAATCCATTCTGAAACCCATCTTTTATCCAAAGGTTTTATTCATGAACTGGTGGGCTAGTTCTACGCCTAAGAATGTAGCTGCGTTGGCGGGGACAGCTCTTGCGAGCGCTGGTCCGAAGCCTGGGAAGAAGGCTTTGAATCCGCCGTTCTTGTAGAGACCGTTGATAACGCCTCCGACGGTGGGTTTGCCGTCCATGGTTTGTAATCTACTCTTGACTGTGTCTACTGGGAAGACTGGAATCCACATGGCTACTCCTGCTGCACCACCTGCCGCGGTGATGGCTAGAAGACTTAGCTCTGGGGCTTTTCCGGTGATGGGGTCAACGGGCGTGAGCCTTCTCTTTATGTATTCGTATGTTGCAAAGTATGCTGCAGAACCCGGACCGTCTCGTGCCAAAGTTGCGAATGAACCTCGAAATACTGAACGAATTCCTCCTTCCTTGTAGAGTTGTCGAACGACATCAGTGCCGCCGCTGTATTTTGGCTTCTCTCCTGGCGCAAGTGTTTTCTGCCCTTGGACTTGTAAAAGTACCTTTACTCGTTCGAAGGGTGCGGTGATAATGGTCATGGGAATGGCGGAGAAAAACCCAGCTGCTGAGACTTGCGCGATGGAGAGTTGATCGTTGCGGACTGTCGAGAATCGGCGCACGAGGCCTTTGCCAACATCGTAACCCCAAAAGGACACCGCAACTATAATATAAAGTTAGAATTATGATTGCCATTTGTAAAACAGGAAGAATTGCAGAATGAAGTATAGGAACTTACACATGGGAGTTACACCCACCAAAGGCGCGCTCACACCGGCATACAACCCTCCTCGTAGTCCATCTCTGGCGATACCCTTCCTCAAGGCGTCGATTGCCCCGCTGTACACCCCTCGTTCAGCAGTTTGCAGTCGGACCTTGACCAAATCAAATGGATGACCGACGATCACCGCGCATACACCTCCGAAGCCACCAGCTACCAGACTTCGCAGTCCTTGGAATGACTTTTGTCCAGCGACCTTCGCATCGTCCTTCAACTCGGCCTTGGTCTCAGGGACGTGTGGGAGCTTCTCGGCAATAGCTGGTGGCAGCTCGTCGAGCTTTTGATTAATTCGCGACCCCGGTGAAGACCCAGATGAACTCATGGTAGGGAAATGATGTCGAGGAAGGTAGGGAAGGCAATGAAGGGCGGCAGGAAACGAATTCGAGGGTTTGAGCGTTTCGGTTGGAAGGGATGGGATTGAATTCTGGCTATGATACGAAACCGGTCGGATGCTTTCGTGCGAGAGCCGAGGCTTTCGGACCCCAGATCACCTCGGCATGGAGAAAAGGCCCGCTACTGGAGTACATACTTCTGCGATACCTACCTATTTATCGACTTTGTGCAACCTCCATATAAGTATTGAAAGGGTATCGCACCAAAGCAAGTGCATCAAGATAGGGTTGAGAGAGAGGAGGAAGTTGATACCCTGCCCAAGTGGGTAGACCGTAGACTCTGTTTTTGGAGAATTACCGGTACCGGTATTGGAAATCCCAGAGGTTAGCAGGTTGCTCTCAAAGGGCCATCCATCCTCGCTTCTCTCTTTCCCCTTATGTTATGACGGCTTGAGACCTCTCGGTGCGCAGTCTAGAATCTCGAATCTACCTCGCATTCCAACATCCCCTTCCATTGAGTCTTCAGAGACAAACGCATAAAGATACGTCCGAGCTGGGAATTGTTTTATGCTGTTTCGCGCTTTCGCATATCATGAAGCTTTTGCGATTATTCGAGTGCTTTGTCTCTATCGGTCGATCATAATGATTATTTCTCCGCCTTGACGATGTTGTTTGGAACGCATAATTGTTCGGGTTTGGTACGGAGTGTATGCGAGCTAATTCCAACCTCATGAGTTCGTCCGCTATGGGCACGTCCTGCTGAGGGGTTATGAGATGGTGATCATGGCAGTGAACATGAACATTGAAGCTGGTTGACATCTGAAATATAGCCTTCTCAATTGCAAATATAGTCTCGCACGTTGAATATAGCACGGCGGTCGCAGGTTCTGTTGTGAATCAAGGTGCATCTGCAGTGTGATGAGCTGCGAATAGGCGTTTCGGGGCGTACGGAACCAAAGTCTGATAGATTCTCGCACTTTGAGCCGAAAAATCTTACCGCACAACGGCAAAGGCCTACATGGGGGGCTACTACCGGTATCCCAAACCCTGTGTTCGGGGCGCTGAAAATAGGGGTCGAAGGACGATGAAGGCATACAGACTCTTCTCACTCTGGTGCCAATGTTTGAAGAGAAGAAGTTCAAAGTGAAAAGTTGCAAAGAGATCTGCAATGTATCCATCACGTGCGATGCACCTACCTCTAGCTGCAGTTCGGGGATATGGGCCCGATACTCTGGTTCTTATGTCAGTGCTGCGGCCTCAACAGCAAGGCTACAACTGCGAGGTTCACCGCAACGTCGAAGTGGGGGCTGTTTGCTGGCACTTTTCAAATTTTATTCCATTTCCCTTCTTCCCCCTCCCCCTGGATATTCCTACCGAGTATAACATCCATCCCATTATACCCCCCACGACTCGGCCGTCTGCAGGCATTGCTTTTTGCGCGCGAGTACGGGTGACGGGCATGCAACCTTGCTTCCATTACCAGCTTCCCACGAGGTCGAGGTCCCTCCATCGCACAATAGAAGCGCTATTACAGGACTGGCTCCTCCGTATCAAATCGGACGACCCCGATTCAAAGCGGAAAAGCGCGGCGGCACGTTGATCCGTACATATAGACTAGCAAAGACTAGGTAGATGCAGAAACACTTGGCTCCACAAGGACAATCCCGTATGCGCTGTTCTTCTGTTGTTCGGGCATGAAGCGCTCAACCAAGCAAAACCTATATCACCCACTTTTATAGCCAATTGACCTGGTCGCAAGGGATGGTAAGTCTGCGTCTGATAGTTCAGAGTATGTAAGAAAAAGTCTCGAGTCTCCCCTTCCATCTTTTCTCCCCTCCTTCTCCCCTCCAACTGTCATTTCAATGAGCCGCCGGCTCGCAACACCATACTATGTCTCCTAATTCTCGCCCGCCCTTGACAAGTCGCATTCGCGCCTCTTTTGATGGCAAACGTACCAAATCCGACGGGATTACCAGTCCTACCCATACCAATGGGTTCAAACCCCAAGATCCCGAGACACTGCGGGCTGCCATCGAGGAAGCCATCAACAGCGAGTCTTTTCAGACTGCCATCGCCGGAAACCTAGCACGGATAATCAAACCCGCAATTCGAGATGCGCTGGACACTTTGCAACCCCTCGTGGAGTCTGTGTACTCACATGAGGTTCTTCTGAGGAAAACGAAGAGGAGCGTGGAAGACATATTGCAAAAAGTAGATGCTCAGTCGATTCTCGCTGAAACACCAACTCCTCGAAGTCCCGCAGGCTCAATAACACCCACATCGCCTCGACACTTGTCTGGCTCTCAGGATATGGAGCAATTCAAAGTATCTTTGGAGAAAAACAATAAGCGCACAGTTGCGACAATCGCTGAGCTGTCAAACGCAATCGACGCCAACAATAAGAAAATCGACGAAGTAGCGCAAGGAAACAACAATCTACAAGCTTTACTTGGCTCTACGAAAGAGAATACCGACACTCTGAAGGGCTCCTTCGACCAATCGAATACCACCGCATCCGTCATGCAAGCGCAACTAGATCAATTGATAGATTCAGTGGGAACAGATCTAGGCAAGAATGTCAGCAGTGTCAACCAGCAAGTGGCGGATGTTCCTTCTCTATTCGCATCCCAGGCAACAAAGCTCGATGCGATTTTGGCAGATTTGGAGGCTTTGAAGGGCCAATCCGGGCAGTCAGGAGAATCAGCGCCAGGAGCACCATCGGATATTTCCGATAAAATACAAGCTATTTCCGCCCAAGTCGAGGCTTTGAAGAGCAGCATGGAAGGTGGGATTAGCACATTGGGATCGCAGGTTGGAGAAGTGCGGAGCGCAGTGGAGGCGCACGAAGGGGCGCTTACGGAAATAAAGGGCGCAAGCGCTAATCCAGATTTGTTAGCCGCAATTCAGCAATCCAACGATTCACACGCCTCTCACACTATTGCGCTGGGTGAAATCAAGGAGAAAGCTCTATCTTCCGGATCAGCGCCAGATGCGGCCGCATCTGGAGGCGATTCCTCAGCGGCACTTGAAGCTTTGAAAACAGATCTTGCGGCTATCAAGGAGAATATCGAGACAGGATTGTCTTCAAACGGCGAGACATTAAATGGGTTATCCTCAAAAGTCGACACGGTGCTTTCAACTGTCAATGGTCACGCTGAAGCGCTAGAGGGTGTCAAATCTATCGCGGGTGGCTCTGCTGCTGCCTCCTATGATACCAATTTTGCTGCCCTGGAAGCACAAATAACTTCTCTCCACACCGCCATTGAGTCTCACTCCAGCAGTCTGGATGAGATCAAGGCAGCCGGTACTTCATCTAGCCGCGAGATCGTTCCCGCAGAACAAGGCGATAGCAACTTTGGCAACCTCCTGTCAACCATCATCAGCCAGCTGGAAAGCCAAACCGGCCTACTTAATGAACTCAAGGACGATGTCAGTGCTGAGGTACTGACCTCACTCCACGAGGTTGGACAAGCTCAGGCCAGTCATGGTGCATTACTCACTGAAGTTCGGGAAGCGGATGTTAGCGACGAGATTCTCACTGCTTTACATGCATCCAATGAATCTCATGCTAACCACAGCGCTGCTCTTGACGAAATCAAGTCTACAGGATCGATCGAGCCAGCTTCAGCACCCGCTCCAGCTGCAGCCGGTGACTCAAGTGCTCTAGAAGCGCACATCACTGCCCTAGCAGCGACACTGGCAGAACACAAAGCAGTACTTGCTGAAATCAACGATGCTACATCTGCTTCGAACGCTTCTCACGCAGCACACTCTGCATCTTTGGAAGAGATTAAGTCCAAATCCGTGGACGCCGCACCTTCAGGGGCCGGTAATATGGAAGCAGTGGAAACCCAGCTCGGTGCTCTTACTGCGGCATTAGAGGAGCACAAAGCTGCTCTCGCCGAAATCAAGGACGCTACTTCTTCTTCAAATGAATTCCATGCGGCACATCAATCCTCGCTTGAGACCATCAAAGAGGCTACTAGCGCGTCCAACGAATCACATGCTGCGCATACTGCAACTCTTGAAGAACTCAAATCCGCAAGATCTGCTGAAGCAACCCCGGCTGCAGGAGGAGCCACTGATTTGGGCCCATTGGAGGCACAAGTTGGAACAATCCTCACCACGTTAGATGACCATAAGGCGACTCTCTCCGCCATCCAAGAAGCTACAACCACCTCAAATGACTCTCATGCTTCTCACACAGCTACGTTGGCCGAGCTGAAAACCATTCAACCTCGTGAGGCACCTGCTGCCGCCGAATCGGGAGGTTCCAGCCCAGATATTGCGGCAATGGAAGCCCACCTCAATGCTATTATCGGCACTCTCGAGTCACAAAGCGCCACCTTGGGAGACATCAAAGAAGCGTCCACGAACCCCGATATTCTCAATGCTGTGAAACAGAATCACGAATTGATAACTTCAACTCACGAACTTCTCACTACACACACCTCTAGCATCACCGAGTTGAAAACAGCGGTGGATGACTCGAAATCCGGTGTTGACGCTCACGGTGATCTCGTCAAAGATCTCCACGAAAGTACAAAGACCTCTCACTCTGAGCTTGCTACAGCCATTGGAGCCCTCGCTGCCGGCGGTCTAGCAGGCGCAGGTGTAACCGCTCTCGCCTCAGGAGACGACGGAAAATCCGCCGAAATCCTTGAAGAAGTCAAAGCCGTCCGCGCCATCGTCGAAACCTCCTCCACCTCCATCGAAACCACCAAAGATTCCCTCTCCTCAATGACCTCTCAACTCGACATCAACCACACCACCGTCACCACAAGCATCACCACTCTCACCGACGAAGTCAAGGCCGAAATCGACGCAACAGGTACTCAAATCACCGAGTCGCTTTCTGCGTTGAGCGGTAATATTCAGACACTGCAGACGGCTGATGGTGTGCATTTGAGTGAGAAGGGTGTTGAGCAGTTGAAAGAACATTCGACTAAGGGTAGAGTATCAAGTATCCCGGAAGCGGCGTGGTTTAAGAAGAGCACGCCATCAATGTCGAGGGAGATTTCTGAGACGCCGGAGGAGGAGGTTGGGGAGAAGGAGGTTGGGGAGAAGGAGGTTGGGGAGAAGGAGGTTGGGGAGAAGGAGTATAATTATTTGTCGCCGGTGGCTGAGGAACAGAGTCCTCCGTCGGAGCCTGTTGCTGAAGAGCCCGCTGTCGAAGAGCCAGTCGTTGAAGAGCCAGTTGCTGAAGAAGCCCCGGCAGAGGAGCCTATTGCTGAGCCAGAGCCAGAGCCAGCTCCAGTTGAAGAGCCTGCTGCWGAACCCGAACCGGCGCCGGAAGAAGTTGAAGCTCCACAAGAAGACGCTATTCCTATTGAGGAAGAGCCACCAGCTCCTGTGGAAGAAGAAACCCCCACAAGAAGACGCTATTCCTATTGAGGAAGAGCCACCAGCTCCTGTGGAAGAAGAAACCCCTGCGGCTGCAGAACCCGAACCAGCTGCCGAGGAGACACCAGCTCCTGAAGACGAAGCTAAAGAGGAAGAGATTCCTGCGGCCGCTGAGCCGGAACCGGCTGTCGAAGAAACACCAGCTCCTATTGAGGAAGAGCCACCAGCTTCTACAGAAGAATCTCAAGAGGAAGAGATTCCTGCGGCCGCCGAACCAGAAGCTGCAGTGGAGGAAACACCAGCTCCCGTCGAAGAAGATCCAGCAGCTCCTGAAGAAGAAACCAAAGAGGAAGAGATTCCTGCACCTGCCGAACCAGAACCGGTTGTCGAAGAAACACCAGCTCCTATTGAGGAAGAGCCACCAGCTTCTACAGAAGAGGCCAAGGAGGAAGAAACCCCTGCGCTCGCGGAACCCGAACCCGCTGTCGAGGAAACACCAGCCCCCGCTGAGGATGAGCCGCCAGCAGCAGAGGTCACCCCAGAAGCCGAGCCCGAAGTCGAAGAAACAAAAGCAGCCGAAGAACCACCCGCCGCAACAGAAGAGGAAGCCAGGTAACCAAATTTAAATGTCTCTTAAACTAAGAAGTGAAAAGAGTCGTGAGTAACTCCTTGCGATAATTGCGAGCGAGCGAGCACACTTACACTAACACTCTCCTTTTCTCCTTTTTCGTCATCCCCCTTTTTTGGTCATCTTCGAACCACCCCTCGAAACCGACACTAATTTCTCATCTAGTACCCCCGCTACATCAGCTGAAGACGAATTCTCCTTCGCGCCGGCTAAAGGCAAGAAAGGCAAGAAGGGGAAGAAAGGAAAGGGGAAAGCAGCGGATTTTGATCCTGGGGAAGAGCCTCCCGCTACTCCTACAACGGAACCGGATCTCGAGTCTGCGTCCGCTAGTGCATTCGCATCGCCTTCTACACCTCTATCTCCCACTGCTCCAGAGGAAGGCGGCAAGAAGGGCAAAAAGGCAAAGAAAGGAAAGGGGAAAGCAGCTGATTTTGATCTCGGGGAAGAGCCTCCCGCGAAACCTACAACGGAAACGGATCTCGAGCCTTCTACGCCTTTATCTCCCACTGCGCCGGAGGAAGGTGGGAAGAAGGGCAAGAAGGGAAAGAAAGGCAAGAAATGAAAGAAGGATGAGGTTCCTTTTACCATGGACGGGGAGGAGGCTACGGAGTAGATCCGCCACGTATCTACCTCGATGCAAGCTGGAGATGATGTTGATATTGATGTTGACCGAGTCACGATAACATGGAAGGAGTATTGGGAAACTAGGTTTGGAAAATTGGGAAAGAGAGAGAAGGAAATTGCCAAATGGACTGACATTCGTCACTTTTATTGGTTCGGATCTATACCGACACTTTTCATTGGTTCGGCTGGATATACCATCTCTTTTATGGGCATGAGCGATACCCTGAAATGAAAGAGGAACGAGGAGTGTGCTTGTTAGTTGGATATATATACACATTATGGATTTTGGTCGAATTATACGTATGTTAGTTATGCTTGAGGGACAGGGCGTTAGTTTTGCATTTTGCTGTTTTTGCTTGAACATATTTTTAATTTAGTAATATTTATTGCTATTGATACAACTTAATCTCATCATTTCACAATATTAATAAACAACATCGCAATTTTGCAACTTTGATGCCGTGTATGAACACGTAGCTGTACGATGATCTCCCGATAAGAGGGGCCTGGTTGAGGCGGCTGCATAAAACCTTGCTGTGGCTCATAACGTCTTGGCACTCAATCATGTGCATCTACACCGCCGAGTAGAAGACGTGAATTTTGCAGAGCCTCCCAGCCTCGTCGGTGAGAATTGATTATGGAGAACCTAGGTAGCTTACGGCCCCCCCATATATCCATGGCCATGGGGGCCAGTCTAGCCCACTTTCCCTTCTACCAGTTTCCGTCCAAGCTTCTTAAGAAGAAACTCTCGCCCATCTTTCAAAAGGCCCAATACTGGGGAAGAGATGACCGACGACAATGGAGGCTTCGGAGCTTTTGAAGAGGTTGGACAACGAGCGGAATGCATATCTCACTACCTTGAAGGAGCTGCATGATGCCCTCTCACAGGCTGTAGCCTCCAACAAGCCCGCGCTTAGTGCGCTTACACAGGCGGCGGGGTCGACGCTACCACCCAGCGAAGTCCCAACCTCCCCAACATCACCACGATCTCACGGTGGTGGAACACCTCGTCCCTCGATCAGCCATGGCGATGAGATCTCACATTCAGGACCCAAGTCCTCTTTTACATTTGTGTCGGGCGAAGACGACGAGGCTAGCGACGATGACGAGGCACTTTACGTCCAAGACACCCTCACACAATCGAGTTTTGACGACGAGGCCCTCAAATTGCATCTAAAGACTTATCCATGGGACAAATATTCTAAAGAGATATTGAAATCGCTCTTCCATCGGTCCTTCTCCAGAATAAAGCATCCCCACCTTTTTTCGAGCCACAAGTCGGGAGAGGAAGGTTCACATTATTCGCTGTATCAGGTTTTCGATGTCGGGAATGATGGCACCCCATTGTCGCTACATATGGCCGACGCTTCTCAGGTCAAGACTATGAGTAAGGATCAGATTTTTTGGCAATTGATGAGGGTATGTCACGTGATTCTCCCCCTCTTCGATGGTCTCTTACTTTTGGAATAGAATATCAATATGGATGAAACGAGACAACGACAAGCGGTTGGTCGAATTACGTATGTTTTCCGGGATCACATTACACAAGTGAACTTGTTCTAACACTATATAGAATACTTCGAGAACCGTCACCTCTCATTTTCGCTGCCATTCATTTGACGATGAATGAGCTTTTTGACATGGACGAGATATTTACCCAACTCGTCAGACAAGGAACCACGACAGTAAGGTTACCATCATTCTACTAGTTTGGTCGCCTCAACTGACAAAATCAACAGGCGTACATGAAACGAGCTTACAACGAAGACCCACGAAAACAAAAATCTTTCATTTTCTCTTTTGAATTCTTCACCATGATCGGCGATGAGTGTAAGCCCATGTCCTGGCAACAATCTGACCGAGCGCGAGAGCATAAAGACGGTCATATCGCCATCTCCCGTTGTAGTTCCGTCGTTGGCCTGTCACTCATTGGCCAACCGATCAAGAAGCTCAAAAATAGCGCGAGGCGTGCAAAGACACAGTATGGATATGTGTACAGTCCGTGGTCACCTTGGCATGTGTTGAACATTGAGTGCTATCCCGATTGGAAGAGTAATACGGGAAGTCATGATAGGTATGTTATTTCAACCACCTTCAAGAAAGCTACTGGTCGCTGATTGTATTAGTACGAAGCACTATGTCAACGGCCCAGAGGCATTTATGAATACGCTGCTGGTCGAGTATAAGGACGCAGAGAAAAGGTTCGAAGAGATTTATCGGAGAATTTCCGAGTTGATCACACCTCCTGTAAGTGCTTATTTCATCGCCTCTTGACATCTGTAACTCAGTTATTTCATTTTCTCAAAGATCCAGCATTTCAACTTCCTCTATTATATCCTAATACCCCTCACAGGCAGAATTTCTTTTCAACCGCGATATCCGCGACAAACTCCTATTCGAGGACTCCGAATTCACCTACTCCCGCCGCTACTTCTGGGCCTTCCAAACACTAGGCACCATGTCGCAATCCATCCGAGCCATGATTGACGCCTACGAAGAAACATTCACCGAGGCCGTATGGGAAGGGCGGCATTCCACGCTCTGGCCTCTTCTTGATCCACCTTCGGCTCGCGACATCTACTTCAGAAAACGAATGGCTTCCCTGAGAAAAGATTTTAGCCACGAGATCAAACACCTCAAACACCTCGTCGAGGAAAACGAACTCCTTCGCAAAGAAATCCGCGACTTGAGGGAAAATCTGTTTAGTGGGACGTCGGTATTGGAGAGTAGGAAGAGCGTGGAGCAAACTACTGTTACCGTGCAGCAGGGCCAGAACATTAAGCTCCTTACACTCGTCAACATGTTCTTCCTCCCACTAACCTTCGTAACCTCCGTATTCGGCATGACAAACATGCCCACCACAGCCGGCTTCTGGCGCTTCGGCCTCGTTCTCGTCACCGTCTGCGTCCCCTTTTTCCTCCTTATAGGCAGCATGAACAGTGACCGCGGCATGCGTTTCTGGCGCCAAAATTTCAAAAACTTCGGCAGGTGGGCAACAGGGGGATGGAGAGAAACTCATTTCAGGGGAAGGAGAAAACGGAGGGAGCACGATGGTGCCAGTACCAGCTCCGACGGGGAAGGCGAAGATGATCATGACGACTTAACTCATTCAGGCCACAGAATTGAACTCTCCGGCCGTTCGCTCTCAGCAAGTGAAGGCATCAAACAACGAACCGGCCAATTCATCACCCCAACTCCAAATCCAAATCCAAACCCAGAACCCCCTACCACAACCAAAACCACCAACGCGGAACCCCCCAGACGCGCCAACACCATCACCTTCAGCTCGCCCTCGGAATTCACGCGGCCTCCCCTAGAGCGCCGCAAAACGGGCGATGAGATCCAGGCGCAGATTCGGAAGAATTCTGTTCCGGCGCCACAACTGCCGCTTTCGCTGGAAAGTAGCGTGGCGAAGAGTGAGGATGGGGTGGTTGGGAGGAGGGAGAGTGCTGGGTTTTGGGGGAGGTGGAGGAGGAGGAAGGTTAGGGATGTGGTGTAGGAAGGTGTGAATGTGGTGTGATGGGTGTTGAATGTTGCAGTTTCGGATATGTTTTGAGGAGGAGTTGGTGATGGGGTAGTGAATGATTTATGATTCATGAGAGGAGTAGCTAGCTCTATTATATATGATGACGACTTACGAGGAATGAATATTCGAAAGTGAGGTTGGTGGAGGTCGGTGAAGTTGGTGGGGTGGGTGAGGTGGGTTTAGTAAATAGGAGGTACAAGTGTTTGACGACAAGTTAATAGAGAGTAGGCGTACTATACCAACCTCTCTCATATAAACCTAACGGCCACATAAAATACCATCAATCAATCAATCAATATACACCCTAACACCAGTTAAATCTACACAACATACCCCCCCGCGTATTTCCCGATATAATAAACCCATATTCAAAATTTCACACGTACAAGTTAGTACAGTAAGCTTGCTTTTCGGGGTAAACGTTTTCTATTATGGGTCGATTTGTGGGATTGGTGTTGTGGGATTGGTGTTGTGGGATTGGTGTTGTGGGATTGGTGTTGTGGGATTGGTGTTGTGGGATTGGTGTTGTGGAAGAGTAATTGATGGGGGTTTTGTTTTTTGATGAGTTGCTGGGTTGTGGTGATAGGACTTTGATTTTTGATGTGATGTTGGGGTCTTGGTTGTGAGGTGATGGATTGCACCGTCTCTTAATAGACGCGACTTCCCTATTTAAAACCCACAAAAGCAAAAACCTACTCTTACTCCTCTCCGGAAAGTCAAAGAATTGCTATTTGATTTTCTATAAGAATAAGATATGAGATTTCGAATTCTCATTATCGCTTAAAGGGGGGAGGGGGGGGGGGGCAGAATAATAAGCGAACACGGGCGAAGGAAAGGATGTGGTCCCCTTGGTGTTTTGCCCCGGTAGGATATTTTGATATTTTGAAATATGATATTTTGATACAGTGAAACCTGGGTATAAGAATTATGGACTATAAGAATACCTGATAAATATTCTTATGATTCTTGGTCCCATCGCTTTTTAGGTGAGGAATAAGAATGACCTGCTAACTTAGAATATTCTTCCTTAATCGCGGTCCTAAACCTAATAATCCTTAAATATAAGAATATATTTAAATATATTTAAATAATATTTTTATATATTTTAAAAGAGTTTTAATTTTAGATTATATATTTTGAAAGAATCTCTTAAAAATAAGAGAGAAATATAAAATTTCTAATATATTTTCATCTTTTTTTTCTAGATTTTAAGAAAAAGTTAGAAAATTCTGGGAATAGTCTCATCTTTACCCTTTTGGAATACCTGGACTTTAAGAATACCTTGATATATTCTTATTTTTTCCTAACCCGGATCGTATTCTTATACCCAGGTTTGACTGTATTCAGAAAAGTGATATTTTGATATTTTAATATTTTAATATTCTTTCAAACTCATAAAAAAGCCAATATAAGGCTATTCCTAGCCTCTCAATAATAGATCTAATTAATAGAGCTTTAGATTAATATCATATAATAATAGAATCTTTTTATTTTAATATTTAATATTCTTTATTAAATTTATCGGAATTTATTTTTAAAATTTTGAAATTTTGATATTCTGATATTCTGATATTTTGATATTTTAATTCCAAATATTATTTAAAGAATAATATATTATGATAATATTTAAGTATAATAGAGGGTATAAGGACTTCATATTAACCCCTAATAAGAGTTTTAAGAGTCTCTTTACTCGAGAAAGTAGTGTTTTCATCCTCCCCTTTTGGCTTAAAATACTAAGAGGTTGAGGTAGTATTATTAGATTTCTTAGGTAGGTTAGGAGGAATGGATTCTTTTTGACCCCTTTTAGAGGTGAGGAGGGGAGGATGAAAACACTGCGAGAAAGCTTCTTATATAATAGGAAATTAAGTTTTCATTTTCTAGCCCTTATAAATCCTTATACTAGTATAAGATTACCTAATGAAACGGATATAAAAAGAAGTAAATTATATTATAATTAGAATATCAAAATATCAAAATATCAAAATATCAAAATATCAAAATATCAAAATATCAAAATATCAAAATATCAAAATATCAAAATTTCCTACCAGGGCAAAACACCAAGGGTACCATTTAGGGGGGGGGGGGTAATAATAAGCGAATATAGGCGACGAAGAAAGGGGGCGGAAATTTTGGCTTGGCTTAATTGAATTACGAAATTGGTAAGTACTCTTAATTATCGTCACCTCCAGAACCACTTGAAATATGACGGAATACTAGAATTGAATTCGTGATATTCCGGGTATGAATAGCCGAGATTCCTGATCTATTATATTGAGTTATAAGCTCATTCTCTCCCAGTCCAAATCTCATTTGTGCCAGAATCATAAGAGAGAACAATGGTTAGAATGACCCATGAACGACCTATTTCATTCTAGCTTTAATTCTTAATTAGATTATAAGCTCATTTTCTCCCAGTTTGAATCGTATTCTGTTAGAATTGTAAGAGAGAACAAAGGTTAGAATAGGAGAGATAATAGACCATAAACGCACCTCTCCCGTTTTAGCTTCAATTCACTATGATAAAGCCTAAACTTGGAGGGAAAGTGGTAGGCTTGTATACGGTAAAGACCTGCAAAATTATTGGCATATTACTGACATTGTTCGCTAGTCAATCTCCCTCTATCTCTATATCCACATTCATCTCAAGAAACTTGATAATTGCCGTCATTGCGTCCCGTTTTCATTTCTCTAGAGGTTCAAAGGAGTTCTCAGACTATCTTCAACGCAACTTCTAAAGCACAAATTTCCTCCGATAGCTTTCTTCTTCTTCGATATACAAGTGTTGCGGGTACAAGATAGCGCATCATTACATTCATATCTCCCAGCATTTCCCAACCTCCCTTCTCTCCTAAGCGCGCATACCCACAACACACAAAACCGCCATCTCCCCCTTCTTCTCACCCGTCCAAAAATACCGTCGTCCCTCCGCCTTCATATCCTCATGCGCCTGCTTCGCAATAACAACCGTCGCCAAAACCAATCCGAAACCCAGAAGAAAATTCGTCAGGAGCGCATAAACTTGTCGTGTTCTGATTCCGGGACCGCGTATGCGTATGTTGATGGGAATTGGCTCGTGTGGAAGGGCGTTGTTCTCGGCTTGGCGGTTTAGATATGCAACTTGAAGAGCGCTTCCGATTTTGTTGATCCAGATTATTAGGTACGAGACGGCGTGAGAGTGGAAGAGGAAGATGAGGAGGAGGCTGAGGTGGACTTTTAGGAGGAGGAGGATGGTGAGGGGGGGGAGTGGGAGGGAGTCGAGGGTTGCGAGGAGGGGTGAGGTGGCCATGGTGAGGTGGTTTGGATGGCTGGGAGGTGTTAGCTTGGTGTTGATGAAAGTGAAGTTGAAGGTTTGCTTTACCTTTCAGAATTCTTTTCCCCGCGTCAATACGGTAGTCAGTACAAAGGCTCTGCTCAATCTCGTTACGATAGATGACGAAGCTGCTGTTTTGGGCGTGGAAGAGAGCCAGAAAGGAAGGGTGGTCGCAGTGCGAAATTGGTTGTTGCTGTTGTTGATTGAAAGGTTTGAGATCGGGACGCGTTACAGTATTTATCTCAACTTAAGAGCTCGGACCTGGTATTAGCGTCGGGTGATCTCCGGCCGCGGCTGCATATAAGTTCTTCAAGAAAAGACATAAACGAAGTGAATGCGAGAAAGATGTCATATCAAATCACAACACAAATTATGCGCTAGTTAGAAGCACGTAAGCAGTAACTACTGCTTGGTTCTTCTACAAGCTTCAAAAACAACTTAAAAGGCTTGTTGCAGCTCCCAACTTGCAAATACCGCATTAAGCGCCCTCTCCTTCCCGGTTTTAACCTCATTGTGCTAGATTATCAAAGAGAACTGAAGTTAACGGGAGAGGATCTCCCATGAATGAGCCTTTTCCGACAATGAGGTCTCTTTTATTTTGAAGCTTCTTGTGGCATCGTATCTAAGAGAATGGAGGTTAAAATGAAAGGGGATGGTGCTGTATACCAATGTTTACAGTATTGGCGAACCTCCCGTTTTTAACCTCATTGTGCTAGACTATCAAAGAGAATTAAAATTAACGTGAGAGCTTCTCCCATGAATGAACCTCTCTTGGGAATCGGGCTTCTGTTATTTTGAACCTTGTTGTGGGAGGATGTTTAAGAGAATGAAAGTTGAAATAGAAGGGGCTGGTGCTGTAGACGAAATTTTACGGTATCAAATTATCCTCATGCCATTCTCCAGAACACAACTGCTATAGTAAAAAAGCAGTCCACCATCATACCATAATCCCACAAGTCTGTTTCCACGGCTCAAGCACGCACTCCAAAAATACACAGCGCTCCCATCTCCCCCTCCAGTCCCCCAGTCCAAAAATACTGATCCTGCCTACCAACCGCATTCCAACTCTCCCAAGTCTGACTCAAATTCACATAAAGCTCATAACCCACAGCACAAGCCAAAAGTATCGTCGTCAAGAAACACAAGTTTGATTTATGAATGAGGCCCAGACGGGTTGGGGGCATGTGGAGGGTAACCGGCAGCCTGTGATCGTCGTTGAGAATTTGTGCGATTTGTATTTGTTCGTGCAGTTTTTCGAGATAGCGGACAAGGTGGAAGACGGCGAAACAGTGGAGAGCGAGGAGGCGTAATGCGACGAGGTTGGCGCTGAGGAGACGCAGGTGCTGAGGCTGCTGAGGCTGTGGTATGGTTTGGAAGGTTCTGGGGTCCATGGTTTTGAGGTGTTTGATGATGGTATGTGACTGCTATTTGTTAGCTTGATATCGCCGATGGATAGCAAAGAGCGCCGGGTGAAAAGGATCAAAATACCTTGAACTGTCTTCCTCTGATCGCGTAAAGGCTCTCTTTGAAGCAGAATCGCTTTTGCGCTGAATTGCGGGCGTTTCTCAAGCCGGCCCAATATCCGCACAAACTGATACTTTGTTGTCGCTCCAACGGTAGTCAGAAGAGAGGGGATGGCTGCGAGTTGAAAATTGGTTGTGTTGTTGTTGTTTTTGTTGAGCGCCCGGCAACGGCACAAGGGACGCTTAAATAACCGAGGTGTGCTGTCCAGACACTAGCATCGAAGCTAGCACGTAGCTTGCGTCCTTAGTTATATGCAGGACATCAGGGAACAAGGTGAATTTCTGGACAGAAATAGAGGAAGGTAGACCAGTTGCTAGCTGAACACCACTTACCATAACGATGCCTCGACATAGTGTCACGTAATTTTGCATGAAGGGATATAATATTAGCAAAAAGCCATAGAAAAAGAGTTTCGTTTTTGCTTTGATGCTTTAGATACAGCTCAAAGTTGGGCAAAAGGTATCGCTTACCTAGGTAGTACCTAGGTACCTTACCTGAAATATACCTACCTTTTAGGTTCTAAAAAGGTAAGGTAACCTATCCTTCCAGGTAACCTACCTTTCATACTCAGAAAAGGTAAGGTAACCTACCTTTTTTATCAAAAGGTACTACCTAGGTAACCTTTTGCCCAACTTTGATACAGCTTCCCAATTCCTCATCGCCTTGTCCAGAGCGCCAACCCTTTAATTGGTGTATAAGCCCACCCCGTTCCCATTCTAGATTATCATAGGGAATTAAAGCTAGAACGGGAGAGGTACATTCATGATCCATTAGCTCCCTCATTCTAACCTTTGTTCTCTCTTATGATTCAGATATAATAGCTTTTAAACTGGGAGAGTACGGGCTTGTAAACAAATTGATACGGTAGAAGGAGCCCTGGAAATAGCTTATTTCAAGGCAGCTGATGCTTCAAAGGAAACGACGCCACCGGGAGACGCCCCCCTTTATGGTGATCGCTGAACATATCCCACACAAAGCAAAAGCAAAATCAAAGTTATTCATTTCATTCCACTATCTCGAGATCCAGCTCGCCAGTGTCCAAAACCTAGCATCATCCCATATCACCTCCCTCGCCAAAACATCCTCAAAAGACTATCCTTCACCCCCGTACTAGCAGTTTCGGATTCTGTAATCGTGGCGGTCATGAGGATGGTAGTAGTCGAGGTCACATCCACAAAAGTCGTTGTAATCGTCGTGATGGGAGCAATAGTTGTGGAGGTAATGTGTATGTAAGTCGTGGTTGTGTAGGTAAGGGAGGCTGTGGTTGTAAAGGTGAGACGGATGTAACTTGTGCTGGTGATGGGGGTTGGGAGGGTTGAAGTGATGATGTCGAGACTTTCGTCCCCACAGTTCGATTCCACCTTAGCAGCGTAACCACACTTCAACTTTCTATCATCCAACACCATATAAAACTCCTCTTTCAACACATAGTCCTCTGCTCCATGAAGCCCAGAACGATCCATGACAACAACAGTCCCAAGAACAAGAGCGAGGGCAAGTAGTAGGGTCATACAGATAGCATATGTAATCTTGACAGCCGTATTTGTAGAAGGGGGAGACGATTCCTTCACCTCTTCTTCTGAATCCTCAGGCTCAGGATCGAGGAGTTTCGTAGCAACCCGAGTGTGTGTAGCTTTGCGGCTTTCCCTAGCAATCCTCTTCAACTCCCACATCTCCTTTCTTGAAAACGTCGGATAGCCATCGTTATCAAGCGCAACCTCCTCTCCCCCACCCTCTTCTCCATCCGAATCATCAGATTGCTTCCCCTCCCAAAGTCTCTCTTCCACCTCCCTAATTCGCTGAATGAATATCTGCAAGCAGTAAACCAAGGAGTCCGCAGTAAGCAAGATAAAGCAAGTTGTCATGCATGTAAAGAAGGTGAGAACGCCCAAGTGAATACCGGCAAAGTAGGGAGTTCGTTGTGCGGCATATCTCGCGACAGTATAGCTCCATACCAGGAGAAGGCTGGCTTTGAGGAGGCGAGTTTTCATTGTTGCTGCTCTGGGTTGGTTTGGTACTTGATTTTGTATTTGGAAGTGACTGCTAAATCCGCATTAGCTTGGAATGCCTCTGCGAGCATGGAAAAAAGGAACAAGTAAAGAAAGAAGCACATTGAATAGAAACAGGGGTTAGGACTTACAATCAGGGGCCCCTAAGTTTGCCAAACTCCCAATGGTACTTGCGAAGGACCAGCTTTCTATTCCAAGAAGTCCTTTCCCTTATGTCGGAATTCAATTGTTTTGAAAAGCCGTCAACTGATGATCGGGCGCCGTGTTCTGGTAATGTTGAACAGAGCGGAGTTAAGAAGGAGGAGGCGAAATCAGGACCGCTGAAGAGCGGGGTAATGTGCTAGCGTGTGCTAGCGCCCGCACGGGCCACTTCCAGCCTAGAGCTCAGAACCTATCACAGAAAACCACCCCCCTCCCCCAAAACAAAACACCAACCAACTCTCTTACCTTTTCTACCACGCAGAACAACAAATACACTTCACCCCCATCCCCACGCACCAATTCTACAAGTCCTGAATTCGCAACAATGGTGTGAACTGTCTCCATTGCAACTACTGGCAAGAAGCAGAAAAGCGTTAATAAGAGGAGACGTAATCACCTCTCCGTACACTAGCAAAGACGCTAACAAACCCCCTCCACCTCACCCCACCACCCTCACCACCCTCAATTTATCATACACCAAGTCCTATCCCGCCCCCCTTCCCCCCTTTCCCCCTCACCCCCTTAACCCCCTTAAACACATAACCTCCAAAAACCAAAAACCCCTCTCTCTACCTCTTCCGAAACACTTCACGCCAAACCCATCCCCTTCAAACTGACAAAACACGAAGAATTGAAAAGCACAAAACAACTACAACAACACAAGTATATCCGACGAGAGGGCAATTACAGTGAAAACATCACTTACCCAGAGCTCACAAAGAACCCATCACATCTACACCCCAAAGTACCGTCAAATACATGTGTTTCAATTTCTTCGCTCGCTCGCTTGCTACGCTATAGTCCCAACTCCATCATCATCAAGACTTCAATATCCATCCATCCAGCCCTACTGTATCCAGAGGCATCAAGTACTCCAGATTTCGTTTCATTCATTCGTTACCATAATGTTCTGTCTTCCTTTCCCTTCCCTTTCTTCATTTTAGGCCTCTTATCTCTCCTCCACCCACCTCGGTTCTATCCCTCCAGAGAAGATTGTGTATACATACATAAACCAACATCTCTCTCAGCCTGCCTGCCTGCCTATCCTCTCTCAAGAGGCACGGCGCAGATAACGTAATTGGAAACTCAAACGATTGTTTTCAAAAGGCAAACCAGATCTATAGCTCACCCACCCACCCAGCCATCCATTTCCCGAGCGTGTATCATAGTAGAATCGCCCAAACGCCACCCATGCTCATCGATTATGGTAACAAAGTGTTACGCACCCAATAAGCCCATGAGTGAAAATTGAGACGAGATTCGGAAAGCACGAATATGCTCTCGCATGCGTCGAAACATCATCAACACTCAACCTCAACATCGCGGAACAAGCATGCGCGCATTGAAAGGGGCTAATCACGTCTCCTCTCACCATTTCCAAATCGATTCCGCAGCCACGAAATCGGTCCATTACTACCTCCACCATCAGCGCTCTCCCGTCGACTCGGAGTGTACGAGCTGCGTCTCGAGGCTCTCTGCTCCGTACTTCCGCTACTTTGCGACTGGGATAGTCTCGGACGCGTCGATCTCTCCAGGAAAGAACTATAGCTACTAATCTCATGCCTGGGTCCATCTTCTGGTCCGCGGTTGGAACTTGGGACATAGGAGTGACGTTCGCTACGAGAAGGTCCGTGCCTAGGGGTAGAACTGGTCGTCGGGTCTTCTTGTGTTGGTGTTAGTCTTCCAGTAGCACTTCGGATTGCGTCTAACCTGGATTCGTTCCTATTGCTTGCACCGGTGTTGCTTCTGCTCAATCTTTCTCGGCCTCCAGTGCTTAATCTTCGGGAGAAGAAATTGGGGGATTGGGGTGTAGGGTTACTGGGAGCGCTGGAAGTGGGTTCTCCATCGATTCCTTTTCGGCAAATAGGACAAGTATTGTGCTCGCTGAGCCATGCTCCGGCACAGGTCTCGTGAAACCAATGGGAGCATGGTAAGCATACAACCTCATCACCTGTGTGTACATCATCCATACAAACACTACACTCTCCTTTGCCTTCGGGGCCTAGCATTTTCTCATCCAATTTCTTCTTGGGAAGCGAAGCAATTGCGTCCGGGGGTGCCGGGCCAGGAGCGTTTGACGTTGGATGTTGTTCCATCAAGGTCGAAATTATCTGGTCAAGAGCTTCTTGTGAGTAAACGGCATCTCCAGAACGAGCATTGGCAGGGTTTATCATAGCTGAAAGTAATGCCGCAAATGGAGGAGGCATCCCGCCCATTCCACGCATCGGATGGTGATGCATATGATCATGATCATGGTCGTGGTGGTCGTGAAAATGATCATGCATAGCTCGATCATGATTGTGGTCGTGGTCGTGATGACGATGACCTCCTGGCGGACCAAACAAGGTTCCGATAAGCCTGCTCAGTTGGTCAGGAGGGGCTCTGATAATAACAACAATCAAGGGACCTCCACTAGGAGAAATTCGAAAAGGAAAAGATGCGTACGTAGCTAAATCATCAACTGGAGGTGCTCCGGGGGTTCGTTGTCCTAGCGGCGGTCGTTCCTCATCCATAGGTCCTGCTGAGAAGGTAAATCTGCCACCAAAGATATGTCCTCCATCCGTAGTTCGTCCCCCAAACGTGCCTGTATTTCCACCTCCCAGTGGTCCACCATTAAATAACGTATCAGATCCTGATCTTCCAGTTTGACCAGGACGGAAACCTGGGCCCATAAGTGAACCTAGTATATTTTGGAAATCTGACATGACGGCATCCGGATCGTTGGGATTATTATCTTGGTTCGGTGGATGTCGCCCGCTTCGAGTAGTTCGTGTGATTCTGGGTCCAGAAGATCGTATAGTACGCGAGAATATCATAGAACCTCCCGGGCCGTAGGAGACATGTTCATCGATATCAGCCTCTCCCGGATCCGAATCGGTCGATTCCCACGGGTTGTGATTCTGAAGATCTCGTAACTCCGGAGGCATATTGTCTTCTTCGTGCTCGTCCTGCGGCGGTCTTGGATCGCTGTCGGCAGTAACCTAGGAAGATTAGCACAAATCCTAGGCATCCGGAATAGCTTCAAAGGAAGCTTACTATCTCCGTATATTCGCCCGAGCAGTGTGGACATATTAATCCATGGTCATCATTGTACCACTCCGCATTGCATTGGTGGCAATAAACCACTTCCCGACCGGCAAACGCATCCAATCTTCGATGACTTCCTCCTGGCATCCGGTGGTCCATGGTGTCTCTGTAACCCTGATAGGCAGCGAGCGCTGTAAGGCCAACGCCCAAGGCAAGGCCGGTATTTCTAATAAATCGGAAAGCCGTGGTGAAGATGTGCCTTTCAAGGCACAGTTGAGATGTAATACAGATGTGACTTTGTCTTTGCGGTCGGCGGATGTCGTTTGTCTTTGGTCGGCGAGCCTCCGAATGCAATCAGGCACACATCAATCAAAATGGACGTGGCGCGTTGCTTGCAAACTGCCTTAAGTTGACCTTGGGGTCTATTTGGAAGTGTGTGTGCTGATAGGTATTGTGGAAGAGGGGTAGCAATGGCGACCTGTGATTCCCGCGGCAAAAGTGATTGTGAATATGCAGGAGATAGCTTTATGCGGCTGACAAGGAGGCGGAGCACGCTTTCGCGTAACGTGGATGCAGCCAGAAAAGAGACCGAGATGCTTCTTGCGAAAGAGCTGTACTCAGTATCTCAGTATCTCACTATGCATATAAAGTAGGGTGGATGCTTCTGTCGTGATCAGGCGTAGACGAGCCTGCGAGCCTGCGACTGCGAGCTTGTTCACCAAGCTGTGACGCGGGTGCTCGGGCCCCCTGTACGACTCGAATTATTGGGTACAGGACAGGGTACGTAGTACCTTGATCGGTAGCTGAGGCGATTAGTGAATTGATTTGGCCGCAAAGAAAGGGCAGAAGTAAAGACAACACTGAAAGGTCTCCTCAGTGGGTACCTACAGTAGGTAGGTGGTAAAGTGCTGTGAGTTGTACCAGCTGTATTACAACCCAAGGTGGTATCGCCCAACGTAACCGACAAGCTCAAAGAACATTCTAGAAAAGAACAGCACAAAGATCACGTCAGTATTCATACAGCTTCCCCTCGCTTCATACGACACGATGGGAGCTGAAGCTAAAGCTCGGTTACACTACTATGTGAAGTTTATTGAAAGTTGAGAATTTGAGCTAGTACTATATCTGTACTCTTGATCTTTCAGAAGCGTCGTTGCTCAAGTACTGGCAAAGGTAACTATAAAGCATCTTAATCTGCACTCTACATACAATATATTCAATTTCCTTACACTCCATCCCGGTCTTCTTCTCCTTTTGGGAAGCCTCCTTACTTGCTCGCTTACCTCTTTGGGTTGTAATACAGCTCGGGTGTCAAATATGAGCTAGAGCAGATAGAGCTACCTAGACTTGCTAGGAAGAGCTCCGAGACCGCGCTGCCACATGAGTATCGTGAGTCTTAATCGACTTACCTCGGAACGTGCCGTAGAATCGGGAATAGTCAGAAGAATGTTGGTTTGGTTTCGACTGTTTCTTCCACTTGAATCATCCAGCAGATGTGAGTAATTGCAATTTGTTGTGAATCACTGTTTGACACATCGAAGAAGGTCCCGTCAAAGTGGAAAAGATTTGTACTTGGAAGACTCCGTAGAGCTTCCCAAAGTCGAGATAGCCATGCCCCAAACGCCTATGATGTTCCCAGACCGCCGTCCTTTGGAAAAAGGTTATTCGTACAATATTATCATGCCTCTTGATATTATGCCCATACCCTCACTATCTCCTTTGCCTTCTACCGTTTCCTCCCCAAGCCTCTAAAGATCATTCCTCCCACAACCCCCGCCACGACTGCCACACCACTAAGTATCGCAACACCGACTAATCCTTCCTTTGCAACCTTATCATCGATTAAACCTCGAAGACTCTCGGCTTGGAGGTTGCTGGGTTCTTTATCTAGTAGCAGGTCGTTGAATCTTCGTGCCTCGCCGTAGTTTCCAAGTTTGAAGTTTCCAAGGGCGAGGTAGTACAGGCATTCGCGGCGGCGTTCGGGGGAGGTACGGAAGATATCTGAGAGAAGACGGACGCCCTCTTGTTGTTCGGTGCGTTGGGTAGATTTTATGAGGCCCTATACCATCCCAAATCAGCTCCACCCCCTCTTCTCTTCCGTAGGAAAATGCATACCCAAGCAAAGTTAAATTTCGTCTGTACGCCAACATGCTCACCCTCTTTCTCATACTGAGAGCGGAGAACTTGCAACTCCGCAGGCTTCAAAGGACTATTTCCCAACTGTCAGTATGATAGAAGCTCCGACCACCCCTCCACATCCTAGGAAGAAAAGACGAACCTTTCAGCGTCCGCAGCATCTAACGGCACCATCGCAGTCAGCAAAGCAGTCTCAAGTCGAAACGCATAAAGGAAAATAGCCAAGCGCGTATGTAGTTGCGTATCCAAGCAATGCGGAGTAGGAGGAAGAGGTAGTTTGCCAGAGCTGTGGCGGATATCCATACTCACAAGGTAATGAACCCATGTTCCTTCTCGTCTATCAAGCAATAAATGAACCTTCTCGAAAAGATTTCCGGAACCGGAAATGTGCTTGTTTGCGTGAATGCGGGAAGGTGCGACGATGTTGGTGTTTTTACTTTGTAGAGAGACTGGGTCGGATGTGACTTGGACTTTAAGGTGGTTCAGATGGTAGCTGGCTGGATTTAGAGTTGTGGCGTTGTGGCTTGTGACTTCGGCCGTACGTCATCACCAGGCCAACGATTTTGTTTGAATTCATCGCAACCGTGTGAATTTCCCAAACCTTCAGCACCATTCCGCCATTCATCGCAAAAGCTACCCTCTCTCCCATTCACCAAAATAAAACTCGTCAAAATGCTCCTCGATGAAGATCCAGCTAGGGTAAGTCACCACCAACATATTCACGCGCATCCAATTCTAACCTCCCATCCAGCTCATCCAACACACAGTCGGAAACTTCAACATCGCACCCGACAAAACATGCCTCGCGCGCATCAATGATTCTCTCTCCACCCTCGAGCAGGCACGAGACCTGCACATGCGCGAAGCAGAAAGCACATTAAAAAGTAAACCCACCACCATGTTATCCTGATTGCGACCAGAAGTTAATCATCCAATAGAACTCTCCCGCACCCTAACAACCCTAAACAACAACCACCACGACACGCTCTCCACCCACTCCTCCACCACCCACGCCTCGCACATCGCCTCCCTAGACACGCAGAAATTCCGCATCGCAAAGGCCGCCTCCGACCTCGAGATAGAAACCGAGCGTTTATCCTCGCAACTCGCCGACCTGCAGTCCCGTTTATCGGAATTGGAAATCCAGGGTGTGGAAGGCGGTGCAGAGGTTGAGCGGAGAGGAACAAGCCAGGATGAGCTGAGTTTGCAGCTTAGGATTATTAGGGAGCTTGGGTTTAGTGCGGAGAAGGAGGGGGGGGAGGAGTTTAATAAGGTGGTGGTGAGGAGTGGAAGGAAACAGGTTAATATTGTGAAGATCGAGCCGAGCAAGTTTTCGAGGCATTTTTATGCCAATTATCTTTGGGATCAACTTTGAAGGGGGATGTAATGAGCGGTGGGGTGGGGAGGTATTGGGGGAAAGGAGATTGGATGAAGGGGACGATGATGAATTAGACGATTGGTTTGGGCGTTCTGTTTTTGGAGTTGGGGTTTGGATACGCGCTAGCAGTCCGGAAAGATACCAATGAGAGTATGTTGAAGAGTCCATTTACTATGTACGCATTGTTTTTTACATGGAACAAATCGTTCAATCAACAACGCCATTCAACAACCTATTACAACATCCCATATCCCCGATGCAACCAAAACGCCCTCTGTTTCCCCTTTTTTTAAATCCAAACCCCCACCAACCCAGTCCTTGAAATCCGATATCTCTTACTCCAAGTCATACTGGAGACCCAGATGATTTCATCGACCCTTCATACCTGCACCCATCCCCGAACTTTTATTGCTCCCACTACTACCACTTCCACTCCCCGCTCTCTTACTCTTCTTACTCTTCCCGCTCCCCTGCATCATCAATACTCCTTTCTCAAAGGCATCCTCGCTCTGTCCTGCTCCAGCGCCCCCAAGCGTCGTCGTTGGCGGTGTCCGAGCTCGACCGGTATTCATAACCATCCCATCTTCATCTCGTCTCCCTCTCCTGCTTTCTTTCATTTCTATACCCTTTACTTCAGTACACTTCATATTCCCAGTTCCCCTGGTTTCACTCGGTAAACTCCCCGACGTCAAACTCCTCTTATGTCTCCTCCCATGATCAGCAGGGAGTTCCAATCTGGAGTTTATTTTCGTCCATAACGCATCGTCTTCTTCGCTTTCCCGATCATTCAATCGCCACCCTCCTACACCTTCGAAATCTCGCGAGGGGCCGACGCTAGTGTTTAGGCCGATGCAAGAATTTGGTGATGTTAAGGCAATGGCAGATCCATGATTTGTCCCCACGGGCGTGAGTCTCGAGGTCCCGAGTAGCCCGCTTGTTGGAGTTATACTCCCCGTTGCGCTCATCGTGCTACAACTGCTCGTCCGCCTCTTTCTCCGACGATAACTCGAGGGCACAGCAGGCGGTGGAGATTGTTCCCTCGGGGTAAGAGAGGGGTGGAGGGAGATTTTGGCGGTGTAGCCCAGTAGGTAATATGGGATTACGGCGGTGGCTAGGTCGATGTAGATGAGGGTACAGCGGAAGAGCAGTATAGAAAACGCAAATGTCGTTGTGGCTACGGCGAAGAGCGCCACGGGGAGAGAGACGGTGAGGAGGATGGGGAAGGTAAATGCTTTTCGGAGGAGGGAGGGGGTCATGTTTTCGTTTTCCTTGTTCTTGGTATTCCCCGGATTTGGATATGTTGGTGATCCTCAACTGTATGGTGTTGTGAGGTGGAGATGGATAGCATTGTTCTTGGAGGTCACTCGGAGAATAAGTGAGATCGCGCGGGGAAAGAAGGAGTCTAAAAGTTCGGATTGGGAAGTTGTGCTAATGGTGTGTTAGCGCCAGGGAGAGTTTGGCTTGGGACGCTGGGCAAGCAATGGCGGCGCAAATGGTAAGCATGTGAATGTGTGGGGATGAAGATCTGGAGAATAAGTGGGTCTGGAATGCGACATGGCGCATGAAAAGGCGGGGCTCCGATCGCACGGGCGAAACCGTTCTTTCGGATGGTAAGAGTTGGGGCCACAGCTCGTGGCACACTTAAGCGAGAACGTCGAAAACTACCCTACTTTTTTAAATTTAAATTAAAAACCCAACTTCCATTA